>ML780158.1:27160-37585 GCA_009831015.1 Picea engelmannii | reverse complement strand
ACATCGAATGTTCCATCCAATCTTAGGTTATGTTGCACATTAACTCTTGACAACAAGCCACATTCGAGTTGAGGCTATGAATCTACAAGGACATGTGCTTAGGCCGACTCTAAAACACACACACTAGTCAACTATCAATCTCTCATAGTCTACTCAATCATACAACAAATCCCAACTTACCAACTCTCTTTCCCCCTTAGCCTGCACAACCTAAAGAAATGAACCCACTTCTCTACAATGTAGTCCCTCAAGTTGTTCCACTTCTTTCAAAGTCTCCATTGCTACTGGCTCCGAAATATCAATTGTGGAAGCTCCAGGGATTCTCAGTCATGGACAATTCTTTCTCATCTTCCATCATTCTCATGCACACATACATTACTTCCTTGCTAGAATAACCAATAAATACCTACAACCAACTGACAATGGCTCTCTACCTCCAACAATTCATTCCCATCCAAAACCAAGCACCATAATGACCAAGAATGATCAAGAATCGAATGAGGAAGGAGCGAGGAACCCCCCAACAACCAAAATCATTGTTTAAAATATGCATGGCCACAATGCACCACATGGCTTCCTCAAGAAGTTCATGTAACTATTGTTTCCCAACTAATTCCATGATGGGTTTAATAAAATATTATAATTTAGCTTAGCTCCTTACCCCACTGACTTGTGGAATCATAGCCCCTTAAGAATCTTTCCTTATTCGTCCACAACCGACAATGTGTTTTTATTATTAATATTCAATGCTATTACATTGCTAGGCTCTCTGACCTTTCAACTTTACATGCACTCTCGCCTTTCATCTAATAAACAAAAACAAAAATACATTGCTAATTCTGAGGATCAAAATTTGGGTATTGCATTCCCATTCCCCTTATTTTAGCACTTTCCTTAGTGCGTATCACCATGCAGGGGTACACATATACATAATTTTCATCAAAAATTCAAAAATAACTACGAGTATTCCTTTCACATTGCATTTCCAACTTCCATGTCACTTCTTCAACGTTGTAGCATGCCCATTGGATATTTACCCCCTATGGATTTGTTCCGGAGCACCGTGACCTTCTTGTCTAGTATACACACTAGGTATACTCGAAAGTCTCCTTCTAGCTCCACTTGAATCAAAGTCCAATCAATGACATGGTTAGGATCATGCACATGCTTTTTCAGCAAAGACACATGAAATACATTATGCACATTCATGGAAGCATGGAAGGAAAATGTGTATGCATATGGTCCTATTATGTCCAAGATTTCAAATGGACCAAAAAATCTATACCAACTTGATACAACTACCCAATTTCAATGATTTTTTCTTAGGCTTCACTTTCAAAAATACATGTTCTCCCACTTTAAATTCTCAGGTTGTCCTGCCCCTATTTGCATAACTCTTTTGTCTATCTTGTGTTGCTTTGAGATTCTACTTAATTTTAACCATCCGCTCTTCCATCTCCTTGAACAATTTTGGCCCAAGAACTACTATATATGTTGGGTTGTTCCAACTCACTAAAGTATTGTGTTTTCTACCATACACAGTTTTAAGTGGAGTCATCTTCAATGAAGCTTGATACTCATTATTATAGAAAAATTCAACCAAATGAAAATAATCCCCTCATTTAGATGGTTTATCTATCTACCCATCTGTCTGTGGATGATATGTTGTGCTAAAATTCATATTTGTACCAAAGCCTCTAAATAAACCTCCAAAAATTTGAAGTAAACTTTGGATCTCTATCTGAAACAATTTCCTTAGGTACTCCATGCAACCGAACAATTTCCTTCATGTAAATTTATGTGATATTAGTTGCCTTATGACTTAGTTTCATTGAAATAAAATGAGCAAATTTTGTTAATTTATCAACTACGACCATTATTGAATCATGTTGCCTTGCTATATGGGCAACTTAGTGATAAAATCAATGGTTACCACTTCCCAATTCCACTCTGGGATTGATAATCATTGTAGCAAACCCACTGGGTGTCTATGCTCAACCTTCATTCTTTGACATTCCAAGCACCTGACAATGTAATCAACCACATCATTTTTCATTATTGGCCAAAAGTATTGGCTTCTTATTGTTGCAATTGTTTTTTGATAACTAAGATGTCCAATATATTGAACAATATTCATTTCTTTTAACACCAACTTCCTTAATTCTTCAGAATTAGGAACATAAACTTTGTTTTTGTGCATAAGTATTTCATGTTTTCTCAACTTATAATTTTCAAATTTATGTTGTACATATTTTTGCTGTAAGTTTTCTTTTGTCTGTAGGTAATGTTGATCTGTAACAATATCTAAAATTTTGCTATTTAAATCTGATTGATGCATACTAATAGTTGTAGCATGCATGACATGTACCACTTTGTTGAGTGCATCAACAATTTTCTTTTATTTTCCTTTAATACGCTGGATGTCAAAGTCATACTCACTTAAAAATTCCAACGATCTTGTTTTTCTGGCATTTAAAGTGGGTTGTTCAAACAAATATTTCAGACCACTGTGGTCTGTCCTCAATTCGGATTTCTTCTCCATTAAATAACGTCTTCACATATTTAGTGCATTAGCTATGGAAACAAGATTCAAATCATGTGTGTCATAATTCCTCTCATGTTTTTAATCTTTTTGGACTCATAACTAATGATATGTCCATTTTGAGTAAGGACTCGACCAAGTCCTTATTTACATGCATTTGTGCATACCACAATATTTTCATTTGGATCTGCAATATTCAAAATAGGTGCATTAGTAAGTAACTCCTTCAATAGTTGAAAACTTTCTTCACATTTTGATGTCCATGCAAATCTATTTCTCTTATTTTGTAAAGAAGTGATGGAATGAAAAACCCTGGAGAAACCTTCAATAAACCTCATGTAGTATCCAATTAATCCCATAAAAGCTCTGATTTTTGAAACATTCTTTGGTGTTGGCCATCCTCTAATGGCTTCAATCTTCTATGGTAGATGAAAGTTTTTCACGTTAATCTAAATAAATGTATTTTGATAATTAAGCCCAAAGAGTGAATTTGGAGGGTTTATGATAGAAAAAGGGTTGATGACAACCCTTTTTCCATCTCAATGAAGGGCTAGCCTTGGTATTTCCAGAAGATAAACTTTGGAGAGAGAGTTCTTTATGAAAAAGTGATTCATTTGAATGGTGTGACATAAGGTATTGTGAGCACATAAGAACATATATCTTATTTTCATTGAATAAAAGGAACTTTAGAGATATTATGACGTATTGAACATCTATTTACTTATTAAGCATTTGAGAGAGATTTTGATTGTTATAATTATAACAAACTTAAGATTGTAACTAAATGAAATAGTGTGCATATTAATTGATTAAAAAGATGGCATCCTCTCATTATGATACAAGCCTAAGTTTAAATTGAAGTGTGTGAATATTAATACATGTGACAATTGACTTATATTCCTAACATGTACAAACAAGATGGGAGGGGAGGGGAATGTTGCAATAATAAAAATAAATTGTAGTAGACTTGTTTGAGATGAGAAGAGACTAAAATGGAAGACATTGAATGGAGCTTGAGTAAAATTGTAAGTAGTAGAGTGTTGAGGCTTTGTCTGAGTAGGGATAGGGGATGGTCTTTAGGTTGGTTTTGACATGTGTATTCATGTGTTTGTGACGAACAAGTTTTGTTCACTAATAAAACATCCAATGTAAAAAGGACAAATAACAGAAATCCATATAGGATAGTCTTAATAAAATTATGAATAATGAGATAAGATGATTACAATGATCCTTTTGGCGGTATACATATAGGCATTGACTCATCATGAGGTGAAAAGGTATGTCTCTTGCCCTTTCATTAATTAACCATTAATTATTAATATTAATATTATTATGTAATATATATGTTAATTGTATGTTACATTGGCTTCCCCTTAAAAAAGTTTTTTCCTCGAAGCATACTAATGGAAGACTTATCTCTTTCTCTGACTTGTAATATTGTTTCATGATTCTTCATTCTTGAGTTAGTGATCGTTGAGGACTTGAGACAATATGATCTTCTAAGCAATGAGCATAACCGTCGAATTGTGAAAGAGTTTTCCCACCCTAATTTGATCTTTTGCAGAACTGAGCGTTTATAGGGTTATTGGAAAAAAATTGATGTATTTTGACTCCCAAGATAGCTTCTACTTTGAGCGCCACTTGTAGTGGAAGTAATGTTCTTCAGAATATCGGTCATTTGTTTCTGTTGATACATTGATTGTTTGAAGTATCGACTTTTGTGATTACGATGTCAATAAGACATCTTTGCAACTTGATCTTTAGTTCTTATACTTTTAGTTTTTTCTTGATTAACTTTTGAAATTGAGTCTTCTTCATACCCCTAGCTTGTTTCTACTTAGACATTTGAAGACCTCTTTACACCAACTAGATTTGAATCCTTTACTTCGTGATTATATTTGTATGTCATTTTTAAATTCAATTAAGGGAAAAATTTTGTGACACTTTGCGCAAACGACATTCTTGAACGATTCTCGACAATTATAATACTTCTTTACGCAAAAAGAATATTTCGCAAGAAAACTAGAATTCTTTGTGGAATTCATATTTTTTTATTTGAAATAATAACTTTATATACCCCTCTTCCCCTTCTTCTTTTTCAAGGATTAAATAATGCCCTTATAAAAAAATTCTTCAATAACTTCTTATTTCTTTGAGAATATTAAATATGTATATATTTTCACTTGCTTTTTAATCTTAATATTTAAAAACTTGTAACCCCCTCCTCCTTCTCCTTATTTTTATTTTAACTTCACCAATGCAATCCTTTTGAGTTTAGACCTTAAAAAATGAAAGCCTTCAAGACTTAAAAACCTTTTTTTAATACCTTTCCTTCTTATTTATTTATATTTATATAAGAGTTTAATACATACATATGCCACCATGTACTCTTCACTTTATTTTATATTTTTAGTGGACCTTTGTTGATGATTTGCTTCACCTTTATCTTGAGTATTGCCCCTACCAATATTTCCTTCAAATCGTTTTAACGAAGTCAAGAATTCATCATCCAATGAACGGTGGTAGTATAGTTGGACTACTTACGAATTCAGAGCCGCGTGAATTGTACGTAAACATATGGAGCAATGCGGCTGACTTTCCACCTGCTATAAGTATTGTTCTATTTCTTTCTATTTGCTGATGACAAATTCAGTGAAAATGAAAGGAATCTTTGGCCCTTACCTAATATTTGAGGATCCGATCGCTACCTTCTACTCGTTGATTAATTACGTCCTGGTATGAATGGTCGAATTAGCGTTGTTGGACGATTCCTGTAGATATAATCTTTTTTTGTTTTTTGTTTTCATGTAATTCTCTGCCCTTATCCAAATGAAATCTGTAGTGACTTTTACAGTTGATGTGTCTATAATTGAGGTGATTCGGTGCTTCACTATGTAGCTGAGACCCATATATATTTATTATTATTATTTTTTACTTTTATTTTCTTGGTAATACTTGCCTTTCTTCAATATTTTATTTTGCAGCGGGATTTATATGCATAAATTTTAGACTTCAAATGACCAAAGGCCAATTATGGTCAATGACTAGAGAAACTCTGAATATTTTTTAATGTGGCTAAAAGTTTGTATGGACAATTGTCGAGATTAGAAAACTAGCTTTGATACCAATGTAATGAACAAGATTCGTTCACAATATCCAATGTAAAAAGGACAAATAATAGAAAATCATATAAGATAGTCTTAATAAAATTATGAATAATGAGATAAGATGATTACAATGACCCTTTTGGCACTATACATATAGGCATTAACTGGTGGCCATGAGGTGAAAATGTATGTCTCTTGCCCTTTCATTAATTAACCATTAATTATTATTGTTTATATATATATATATATATATATATATATATATATATATATATATATATATAGTATGTTACAATGTTTAACATTGTTTCATAATGTTTTGTGTGTAAAAAAATGAAGTTATGAGAGAAGAAAAGAATGGCGATGTGATCATGCCATACGAGATTAAATTCTTCATGTTAATATAAACATGTGTTTTTTGAAATACACAATATAACTTGTGCAATTTTGTAGTTCATTGAATTCTTGAGTTGTTCTCCTMAGGTAGKTTATTGTTTTTTCTYTCCAACTGTWTTMAGAAGTTGATAATCAAACCAAAAAGAGACTTCGAAATATTTGAGACATAAAGGAGTTAATAGTACCCCTCTGGCATTTCAAAGAATGGCTAGCCTTGGTATGACCAAAAGATGTAGTTAGGAGAGGGAGTTGAAAAGGTGAGTCATTTGAATGCAACTACAAAAAGGACTCACAACCACATAAGAACATATTTATGCTTGCCACTCAATAAATAGGAAGTTCTAAGATGTTGTGAGGTAGTGAACATCTATCTACATAATAGACGTTTATGTGTTATTATGATTGCTATGCTCATAACAAATTTGCAAAAATAAGGTTAATGTTGTAACAAAATACAACAATGTGCATATTAATTATGAAAAGSATGGTATCGAGTCACCATCATGCATCTAATGACCCATTGGTTYACATTTTTARTAYACATGGAGGGGAGGGGAGAGGAGGGGAGATACTCTACAATGAAAATAAAATATAGTAGAYTGGTTTGAGATGAGAATAGAYTATAATGGAAGGCATTAAACATAGTTTGAGTAAAATTGCAAGTGGTGAGAGTGTYGAGGAGTTGTGTGAGTAGGAAAGTGCTAGAAATGGTCTCAAGGTTGACTTGACATGTGTATTCATGTATTTGACATTGTTTGGTGTTGTTGTGAGTAGGAATTCGAGGATAAAATATGAAGAAGGTATGGGAGAGGACAATAATGGGAATGTGATGGATAAAAGGTGAAGAAGGTCTGAGAGAGGAAAAGAATGGGAATGGGATTATGTGGGATGAGAGTAAGTTTTTCATATTAATATCAATGTATTTTTTTGAAATAAATAATATAAGTGCAATTTTGTAATCCATCCAATTCATGAGTGTTCTCAGCGGTTTATTGGTCTTCTTTCTAATTATGTTAAACTTGATAGCTAAGCACAACGAGTGATTTTGAAGGATTTTTTTTATAGAAATGGGTCAACATTACCCATTTCAACATCTCAAAGTAATATGCCTAATATTACCAAAATATGATGTTAGGAGATAGAGCTCTCAATGAAAAGGTGATTCATTGAAATGGAGCAACATAAGAGACTCACAAGCACGTAAGAACATATATTGGATTGTGATTCAAAATTGGATCAACTAGAATAAGTCTAGAGGTTGGAGGTAATATTCACTAAGGATGTTGATTGAACCAAGTCGACTCATTGATAAAGAAGAATTGACTAAAAGAAGATTGACGACAAATTCAACTAGCATATCAACTAGACTAACTAGTGTGCATATGGTGACGACCAAAACAAAAGATTTGACTAGATACATGGATTGAAGGATTGTTGGAAGCCTTATCAATGGTATTATGTTAGTTAGATAGATGTCAACAAGGAGTGGATGTCTATGTAGCATTTGATGATAAAAACGAGTAGACATGATAGTTGGCATTGATTACCAAAGGGAAGTCAAACCCTTTGATAATTGAAGGGACACAAGAGAAGATAAACCAATCTAACTGACTCTTGGACATGGCCCATAAGAATGTGTACTACAAAAATGAGAAGGGTTGAATGGAGAGGCTTGGAGATTGGAAACTCTGACTATGGAAGTCATAGAGGTATCATAATTGACTTAAAGAGTCATTGCAACATGAACCATGAGGGTGTTCCTTGTGGAAAATGATAGATCTTGGATTTATATCAAGGGTACTAGGCATTGTAAAACACATCCTTGTGGATGTGGAATTCCATAGGTCATAAAAGTTTGCAGTGGTAAATACTCATTGTTCGACATCATCTATGATTGATATCAAATTGAGTTCATTCCCCTTGAGGATTCTCCTTAAGAACATCTACGCATTGTGTTTCCTATTTCTATTTTGTTAAATGCTTAATAATGAAAGAAATATATGCCATAATATTCATTAGACATAGTCATTTTGTTGAATGATATTCATCATGTAGATAGAGTGGGTGATTTTGACTTTCTCACTGGAAAACATATCAGTATGGTATTGGAGCAAAGTCCTTGTTTTTCTAAGGAAGTATGGTGAAAACGAGACCTGTATATTTGCTAGGTGTAAAGCCATTGTTACCTAGAATTACACGTAGTCATGCTTTGAGTAGAAATAATATGGTACAAGACCAAGGGGTTAATGAAGATGAACGTAGATTCAAGAAGTTGGAAATGCGAGTAGAAGGTATTAAAACATTCCTATAGGATTTGGTTAAAGATTTGGTTAAAGATTTGGTCAACAAGAATACACATGGAGGAGGGGAAACTTCTCACAGAGGAAGGGAGAAACCACAACATTCCAATATGGACAAGGAAAATACCTTTAATTGAGAAGATGACCCTTAGAGTACCAAAGTCCCTTTTAGGGTCGAAGCTAAAGTGGAGATAAAGGCTTATGATGGTGAAATGAACCCTTATTGAGTAAGTAATTGGCTGAGGCACCTAGAACTCTATTTTAGTTGCCATGAGTTTATCAACATAGAAAATATTTATTTCTCTCCATTGAAAATAGAGGGATATGCACTACTATGGTTGGAGAGTCTATGTCAAGAAAGATTTCTTACTAAGAAGAAAAACGTTGCAAATTGGGAGGAGTTTAATACACTTTTCAAGAACCAATTATATCTTATGGGACATGAAAGAATGGGAGCTCAAATGGCATCATCTCTGACAAGACAAGGACAAGGATTTCATGAATATATACTCAAGTTCAAAAGGAAATTCATACAATTGGTTTCAACCAATATGACATGAAGAAGATGACAAAGTACATTGGTGGACTATTCGTCCACATCATAAAGAATGTCATTATTTCCAAATTTAAGACCATTGATGATGCATGTAAGAAGGCCATGTATATTGAAAGAAAACATGGTGTGGAACCCACTGATGGAACAAGCCATTCCAAAACATATGGGAGAAAGACTCAAGAAGGAAAAGGGAAGCATAAGAGAAAGAGGAAAATTTTCTAATGCCACATAGATGAACTTGCATTGTAAACATTGTAAGGAGGATGGTCATGATAAGAACCATCATTGTGCATTGCATCTTGTGCTTATTCCATAGAGTCAAACTGGAAAACAATTCAATGAAAGTTTGAAAGTAAAGAGATAAAAGGAGCATCAAATGTTGTTGATAGAGTTTCATTGATGCCACGATCGAAGATTGCCAATGTCAAAAAGGGAGAGATTTTTGAGAATATATAATCCATTGGATTGAGAAAGTCTATTTATGTTTCTGAGCAAAGGTCCTTAGACACAACGAGATATAATTTATTCTATGTGTTGATGCAAATCAAGAAGATAGTGATAACAATGATCTTTGAATCTAGTTGTCAAAAGAGATTAATTTTTGAAATGTTGGTATCGTAGTGAGAATAAAAGATGACTACACACTCAAATCCTTATCCTTTGGGATGGTTATTGAAGGATGCAAAGTTGCAAGTCACTCAATAGTGAAAGTTCATTGTTTGTATTTCAAATCGATTTGTGGATGGGATGGAGTGTGATGTGTTGTTAGGTGCATGTGAAATTTCCCTTGGGAGCCATTATCTATGATATAGAGATATTATCTTCTCCAAGAGAGACAACAAGTGGAGGTTGAGAAAGGAAGAAATATCCTACCTTACCAATATCTACAAGGGTAAGAAGAAGAAGACAATATCCATAATTTGTACAAATTAGGATAAGAGGACAATTACTAACAATAACAAATTTGTAATGTTGATAGTAAAAGACAAGGAGGATTATATCATAGAGAAAAAGAAGGAGGGAGTTGATACCATGATGGACAAGAATGAAGATTTGAATTTTGTGTAAGTATGAAGCCTTCTTTACATAACCAAAGGGGTTTCCACCTACAAGACCAATTGAGCATGAAATTCAATTTCTACCAAAGTCGGGATTACCAAATCTTGGTTTGTATCGAACTTCTCTCATGGAGAGTGATGAGATAAAGAGGAAAATACAATAATTATCAGATCAAGGGGTCATTAACCCTAGTATGTGCCCTTGTGGATACACAATTGTGTTGGCTCCATAGAAATATGGGACTTAGTAGATGTGTGTTGATTTTATATCACTCAACACAATCACTATTGAGAAATGGTATCCATTGTAAATGATTGATGATTTGCTAGACCAATCACAAGGAGAAAGGTATTTTTCCAAGTTAGACCTTAAGTTAGGATGCCATTATGTGAGGATTGAGGATGAAGACATTTGGAAGATTGTTTTAAAAAGCAAGCAACAATTGTTTGAATGGTTAGTAATGCA
>ML780157.1:824999-836056 GCA_009831015.1 Picea engelmannii | reverse complement strand
TCATGAAGGCCATTATGAATTTTTGGTCATGCCTTTTGGCCTTACAAATGCACCTTCCACATTCCAAGGGTTGATGAATTTCATTTTCAATCCCTTCCTTCGAAAATTTGTGTTAGTATTTTTTGATGATATACTAATCTATAACAAGCCTTGGGAGGATCATGTGTGACATGTTGACAAGGTGCTACAACTACTAAAGGAGCAACAACTATATTCCAAACCATCCAAATGTTTCTTTGGAGTGAAGGAGTTAGAGTATTTGGGTCATATTGTATCTCATGAAGGTGTCAAGGTAGACCCTAACAAGATTAAGGCCATGATGGACTGGCCGATTTCCAAAACATTGAAGAATCTTAGAGGATTTTTGGGTTTGACAGGTTACTACTACAAGTTTGTTCGGCACTATGGAAGAATAGAAACACCTTTAACGACACTAACTAAGAAGGATGCATTTTCATGGACTCCAGAGGCAACTAAAGGTTTTGAACAACTTAAAGAGGTGATGTGAAAAGCTTATGTCTTGACCACTCCAGACTTCACAAAAACCTTTATTGTGGAATGTGATGCCTTGGGAAATGGAATTGGTGCTATCCTAATGCAAGAAGGAAGGCCCCTATATTTTGAAAGCCAACCACTCAAGGGAAAGGACTTACACAAACCCATTTATGAGAAGGAAATGATGGCAATACTACATGCATTGAAGAAATGGCGTCCTTACCTAATAGGTAGGCACTTCAAGGTAAAAATAGATCATGATAGTCTTAAATACTTCTTGGAACAAAGACTATCTTCAAAAGAAGAACAAAAATGGGTAACCAAGATATTGGGTTATGATTTTGAAATCGTCTATAAAAAGGGGAAGAAAAATGTTGTGACATATGCACTCTCAAGAAAGGATGAAGATGTTGAGGCCTTTCTCTGTGCTATCTCAATCATTCAACCTGATTGGATAATAGAAGCAAGGGATGAATGGAAGAATGATGAAAAAGTGTGGACTCTCATTCAAAAGTTACAGCAGGATTCCAGTGCATCAGATATATTTAGATGGAAAAATGATTCACTATGGTACAAAGATCACTTATATTTGTGTAAGAACTCCCAGCTCAAACAAAAGGTACTATTGGAATTGCCTAGTCCTGGATATCAAGGTAATTCCACCACTTTGATGGGATTCATAATGCCTTGGCCATTGGCTCCAATACATCTTCCTTCATACCCCATTTTCTTCATTAGATTCAAGCCAATGCCTGTAGTGTGCTACTCAAAAGAACCAAAGTCATCATGATAATGAGAAGAACATGAAACTAAAGAAGTATTTTTTACCTCAGTTACCAATTCTGGATCAGGTGTGGAGGATGGCTTTATTAAGCCTTCATCAGTTTACAACTTTGTAAAATCCTATTTCGTGGCTTGTATTTTAAGTTGCAATCTCTGATTCTTTTCTTCTACATCTTACAACAACTTATTCAACTTGGCATTCTCTTATTGAATGATCCAGTTGATTTCTTGTAGCTCATTGAGCCATGCCTACTTCGATGTCTTTTCCATATTGCATTCAATACCTCCAATCCCTGTCAATCCTACTCTGATACCACTTGATCTAAATTTGGGGTGACCTTGTTATCAACCTGATCTGGTTCTAGGTTCACTTAATGGAGGATCAATTATAAGATCATTTTAATTGAACTTTATTGGATCGAAGGTGAAATTGAAGTTCTTATGAAGACTTGAATCCAAATTGACTATAATTTGGTGAAATAGGTTGTTTGTCTCATAATCCATTACTTAATTCATTTAATAAAACATAATTGCGGAAATAAAGCATGCATAAGGAAACATGATATGAAAGAACAACACATGACAAGAGAATACCATTGTTAGCATAGTTCACCAGCATGGATACATCTATGGATCCGCTAGAATATAAATCGCTTCGTTATCCTTCCTTTGATAGGGCTGGAATCTTCTCACAAAAAGGGGGCACAATTCTTCAGACACCAGAAGGATAACATTCTCCCAAAAGGGGCTCGACTCTCCCAAAATTGTCTTACATACAAACCACAAGCACGAGTGCTTGTTTCTTTCCTCAAATAGCTCTCCAAAAGAGCCTCTAAAGGGCCTCCAAAAATCCTCTCATAGCCTATTTTTTAATCTCTCCTAATAAAGGGGTTTAAATAATTTTTCCTAGCTCCATAATCCAAAAGGACAAGATCCATGAATTTAGGATCTAGTACCTACCCAAAGACAAAAATGAGAAAGACCCTTAACTTCCTCCATGAGACTAGAAATCCACTTGTAATAAAGTGAGGAAGAGTTCAAACCAACTCATGAGACCCTTAGCTTCCTCCTTAAGACTAGGAAATTGATTTCCTCTTAAAATTAGGAAACTAATTTGTGAGTTGGATTCTCACATAAAACTAATTTCCCAATTTTACAAATAATACATGAGATTTCCACTCACTCCAAGTATTCCTCTTTTTGTTTTTTCCCTTAAAATTAGGAAAGTAATTTGTGAGTTGGATTCTCACAACTAATTTCCCGTTTTTAGAATTAAATGAATAATACATGATATTTTTCAAGTCACTTCAAGTATTAATCATTTATTACAATTAAAAACACTTATGATTAATTAATTATTCTTTGCCACTTTGTCACACACCCAACCACTAAGTATCCCTTTTAGGGATGGGGTATAATTTTTTTGTTTTTCCTTCAACTTCCCTAAATTCCTCTAAAAAGGACACCATCGCCTTATGCTCATTTAGAGTCTTATAATTAATATGAGTTTGTCCAAAACTTATTTCTCGATTGATAGTTATGGATTTATGAAATTTTTGGGGCGTTGTTGACCAAAGGTCACCCCTCACCACGTGGAACCCACATGGATCTACTTCATTTGTACCAGTTGACGTAGCACTAACGCGATTGGAGTCATCATCTTCTATCGATGACATGGCTACTAGAGGACAGGGTCATAGGGAAAGTTCTTATCGAGCTTTCACGGCTTTAGGCCATTAGTCATCTATCAGTTTCATACAACCTAGAAACCTCTCAAAGTTCCAAAGTTCGGAGGACTTTTCCCATCCAAAATGTAGAGTGGAGAGGTGTCCACCCTCGGGCCTAACAATTTAGGTTTGTTCACTCTTAACACATAGTGTATGCTCGACGAGGGTCCCACACTTATTTCATGTCTAGTCCCGTGTTGGCACATGGATTTTCTCTGACATTCCATATCATCGTAGCATACAAGGACTTGCCCAACTAGAGGTTAACACTTATCTAGCTCTTATAGGCATATTAAATTAATTAATCATTATCATAATAAAACCCCACTCTTTATTGATAATTTATTTAATCCCTATTGGGGATAATTAATCTTCATTTAAATTAATTAACCTCGTAAATTCCATTTTTATTTGGCCTCAATTATCGGCTCGGTTAAACCTAGGATTTACTCATAATAAAATTATATTACTAATTAGTCTTTAATTAATTATATTATAATATATTCATAATAAATTATATTATAATATAATTAAATATTTAAACTTGTACTTAGGGTCATTAATAGCAAGTACTATGCAAATATCCGGATTTCGTGTATTTACTCCATCCTCTTATGTAGATACCCAAAAATCCTGAACATCGAAGTTTTGAAGGGGGCTCCCACTTATATTATGATATGATGCAAACATAATTAATTATATTAAATTGTAATATAATTAATCACATCAAATGTTTATTATAAACAATTACAATAAATTCAATTACATTAAATACAATATAATGTAATTAATTTCATTTATTATTCATCAAACTTTGGAACATGGAAAGGTAGGTCTGGGCCTTCGACCATTTTAGCTCATGCACTCTATCACCCCAACATCCCATAGTCCGCAAGTCCAGAAGGGGTCCCACATTATACGTGTTACACATTTATATAATATTTTAAAAAGGGAAAAAGGTTTGGCCTCTTCCACATGCAAATATTATAATAGACTTTTACTATAATATATATTATATTATATTACACCCTCTTGTAAATTGCACCTAGGTTTACTAAATCCCCAATATTATATTTAATATTGGAATGAGGGAAAAATATGCAGGTCAACTCCTTCGACTCTTCAACACACTCTCCATTCTCAACCTCTCGGAGCCCCGAAGTCTCAAAGGGGTCCCACTTGTATTATGTCGTGGTATTATATTAGATTATAATAAAATAAGTCTCATTAAATGTTTATCATATTCAATTGCCTTAATTCAATTACATTGAACATAATATAACATAATTAATATTTAAATGTTTATGCAACCACAGGAAAGGAAAATGTATGTTCGAGCCTTCGGCCATTTTAGCTTGTGTTTTACAACACTCCAAACATCCCGAAGTCCCGAAGACTATGAGATGATTAAAGCATTTAATCACGGGTCATTCCATGGTATGCTTTTACATTAGAATAGTATTAAATTACATTTTCTTTTAGTTTCAAGCCTTTTATTCTCTGGGAACTTTAACCTCCATATATATATATATATATATATATATATATATATATATATATATATATATATCCTTGTACAGTTTTATTACATTGAAAATTTAAATGAAATTAGTTTCTCTTATAGGAAAAATAAGGGAAAAGAAATATAATTTCCCTCTTTTTTTAAACAATTTAATAAAATATTCAAAGAAATTTCTCCATTTCCCCTCCTCTTGGGTAAAGGAGTAGATTTGCTCATTTTACTGCGATTTACTTTTATTACCCAAAATTTAAGGAAATTAGTCTTAAGGAAAATAATTTCCTCCACAATAATTTTTTTTTATATTTCTACCCAAAATTACAACCCATCCCAATTATGGGTATTCTTCCCAAATTTGTAGGAATTTAACACATATTTAGCATAATTGTTTATTTATGCCCAAATTAAATCTAAAGGATTTTTGTACTTTGAATTCAAGTAGGAAATGTCATGTTTAATTCCAAAATTATTTCTTTAATGCCTATTTATAATGACTTTTGCATTTTTAAATGTTTAGGTTGTTTCCCTAATGTCCAAACCTAGATCTGATATACTCTAAGTTTTCTATAATAAGGTTTGAGGACAAGCTAAAATATAACACTATTATGTAGAAAATCATTCTCTCTCCTTTCAGATATTTCCTGTAGAGGTTCTTACTATTTAATTGTTCCCACTATAATAGAAAATGGACTATAATGCTAAATAAACATTAGTGTTCTCACCTAGAAGTATTATTTTAACACACTGGTAGTCAAGAAGTAAGGAGATAATTCAAATGGGATTCAAATGAAACATTTTCACATTCACACCTAAATTTTCAAGGTGCTTTTAACAAGAAAATGAACTTATATTGCTCTAAAACACATTCTATAATTATCTTTGAGATTAACATTGTGAGGATTTTGGAAAAATACACTTATCTAGAACCCAAAAAGTGTTGCAACTGCTGAAAGGTGTGATCCTTTCCACCTAGCCATAGTCACAACAACTTCTTGAAAGATTTACCACTAGCCCCCCTAACTAGATCATGATGCCCTAAGAGAGATTCTTCCTTTTGTTCAACAACAACCAGGGATGGAGGTCACTCTCTTCCTCCCACAAGAATAATGGCAGATTAGTTTTCTATCCACTAATCAAGAGAGGGTTCTTTCATTTCTCACTCAATCACTCCATATTTATGTAGCTCTATTTATCATTTTGATTAGAAAAATGCTCCCCAACAATTCATGTACCCATAAAAAAATTGGTTTTTAGTTCTCTTCATATCCAGAGAGTTGCACATGCTCTCCTTCCTCAGAAATGGTCACCAAACCCATTCTCCTTGCATCCTCCTCTCTGCCCATGATTTTCCTTCCTTTTCTTTCCTTTCCTAGCAAGAATTTGTGGTCCATTTCCCAAATTTGTGGGTCAGATCAAGGAGTTTCCAGATGGGTACTCTTTCCATCTCCTCATTGAATCTTGAGGAAGACTTCCCAATTACCAACTTGAATGGTAATTAAATTCTCCGGGTTAGAGGATTGTTCTAGGTCTAAACAATTTCAATCCAACAGAGTACTGATTTGGTAGGGGTCATTTCAACCATTACTGGTTCCCCTCACCATCTCTCTCATGCATCATGATGTACATTGGAAACCCTTTTAGCCGTTATGCAACAACTTCCATTTTATTTAGTAACAAAAATATATACATTACCTTTTATAACAAAAGATTCATCAATTCCAACATCCACACATAATCATTCTTCCCACAGTCTTTTAGCATGCTATAGTTATTTTTACAATATGGGGGAAAAACGGGTATCACAATACCCTCCCCCTTAAAGGAACACCGTCCTTGGTGTTCTACCTACCACTGTGATCTTTATGTACAACAGTGAACAAAAAATGGTATGCCTGCTTCATGGCATCCTCCATTTCCCATGTAGCCTCATTTGGACCAAAGTCTCTCCACTGCACCTTAACCTGTATAATGGTTCTGTTCCTGAGTGGGATTTATTTCCTGTCTATTATGCATTGTGGCTCTGGTAGGAATTCTCCCTCTGGTTCCACCTGAATCATATACCAATCAATTATATGATCAGAGTCATGTACATATTTCTCCAGTAACGAAACATGGAAAACATTATGTTCTTTCACTATGGGAGGAAGTGCTAGTCTATATGCTACAAGTCCCACTCTGTCCAAAATTTCAAAGGGCCCACAAAACTGAGGTGCCATCTTGGAAAAATTTCCCATTCTCAAGGAACTTTTTCTAGGCCTAACTAGGAGATACACATGATCCCTTTCTTAGAACTCTCTAGGAATCATCTTTCTGTCTGCATACTTTTCTGTATATCATGAGCTATTTTCATATTCTGTTTTATTTGAACTAATTTTTGTTCCATTTCTTTTATCATATCTGAATTGAGTGTAATTTTTTCTACTGTGTTATTCCAACTGACTGGAATATTTCATTGTCTACCATAGAGAGCCTCAATAGGGCTCATCTTTAAGGACTCATGATAGCCATTGTTGTAGGAAAATGCTACTAGTGCTAGGTATTATTCCCATTTCCTGGGATGATGCATCACATGCATCCTTAACATGTCCTCTAACACTTAATTTACCCTCTTTGTGTGTCCATCAGTTTGAGGGTGATAGGATGTACTAAATGGCAATTTAGATTCAAAACCAACAAACAAAGATTTCCAAAAAGTTGAAGTAAATTTTGTATCTTTGTCTAATATGATTTCCTTAGGCATTCAATGCAGTCTAAATATTTCTTTCATGAAAATATTGGCAATATCTATTTCCTTGCAAGTTGACTTTATATGGATAAAGTAAGAATCCTTACTCAACTTGTCCACAACTACCATAATAACATCATTCTTCTTGGTTGATTTAGGCAATCTTGTGATGAAATCCATGGAGATGGCTTCCCATTTCCATTCAGGAATTGGTAGGGGATGCAACAACCTTTTTGGATGTCGATGTTCTACCTTAATCTGCTGAAATTATAGACATTTATCTAAGTAATCAACTACGTCCTTTTTTAGTCCAGACCAATAAAACAATATCTTAGTGGTTGTGATCATTTTCTGATAACCAGGATGACCAATATATGGTCTTTTATGTAGGTCGTCCATTATGAACCTCTTCAAGTCATATAAATTTGGAATATACAACCTACCTTTGTCATTTAGCAGGCCATCATTCAACAATTGATATCCCTCATACTTCAGTCTTGTGGGATCTTGCTTTAGGTATGATTTTGTAGTTTTGAAAAATTCATCTGGTTCTTGTGCACTTTTGACTCTTTCCTTGATGTCTGGTTTATAGATGCTTACATCTTCCAAGTGAATCACTCTCATACTTCTACTAAGGGAATAAACCACCCTATTTTGTTCTCCTTTAATATGTTTGATTTCAAAATCAAACTCACTAAGGAGAGCCATCAAACTAGCTTGTCTAGCATTGAGTTTGGGTTGGTCGAACAAATATCTCAACCGACTATGGTATGTCATAAGTATGAATCTTCTTCATAGGAGGTAATCCCTCCACATTTTTAAAGCATGTACTATGGTAGCCAATTTCGAATCATGGGTCACATAATTGATTTCATTCTCATTCAATTTTTTGGATTCATATCAAATCACATGCCCTTCTTGCATAAGGACTCCTCCGAGTCCTTCCTTCCAGGAATCCATACACAAGGAAATCCTTGTTTCGGTTTGCAATCTTCAAAACAGGTGCATTTTTAAAAGGTGTTTTAGCTGCTGAAAACTCTCTTCACACTTGGTTTTCCAAATGAATCTAACTCCATTTTTCTGAAGGGAGGTGATTGGATAACCAATCTTGAAAAACCCCTTTATGAGACTCGTATAGTACCCTGCTAAGTGATCTAGGGGATCAAAAGATGCTCAAAAATAAAAGTTCTTGGAATTGCTTCAAAATAGACTCATGCGTAGGCCTTATCCTCACGATACCAACACAACTTGAATGGGTTCAAATGGACATTGTCTACGAGAGATATCACATTCTGTCCATTTCCTCAAACATGCAAAATTTTGCTGATTATACAGTCCGTATAGTCTGATGTGGCAGGGCCATACTACTGACATGGCAGGGCCATATTGGTGATGTGGTAGGTCCATATTGGTGATGTGGCAGGGACATATTGGTGATGTGGCAGGTGTTTTGGCATGGTACGTGGACCAATTCGGCTTCGACACATGGGGATGTGATGGACCAATGGTATGGTGCCACGTGGCCCAGACATGGGCTGCCACATGGCACCCCTTCGTGGTACAAAAGTCTGGTTGTAGTCTATGGGGGTCGAACCCATGAACTCTGGGAAAAGTGGTAGAGTACTAGCATAGGATGGGATACCAGCCTGCCTACCAGTGTTCCTTACCCCACATGCATAAAAAATCGTTTTAAATTTGAATCAATAATCATTCAGATGCAGAAAGGGTCGGGGCTAAGCCCCAACCCTTGGTATCAAACTTACCACATATAACCGGGGGCATCGGGAACCATAGGCACCAACCCACAAACATTTGGAATCACACATGACCACAGAGCGAAGTTCCAACGGTCAACCGTGGCAGGTGCATAAATCTAGGTCGACGCCCAACCACATGGGGGGCCATGCGACCACACCCTCTTCTGTTTTAGGTGTCTATCCCTCTAATTGTTAGACATAATGCCTAAATTTGTAGGATGTGTGTGGGTGCTAGGTTTAGGCACAATAAATTCCCAAAATCCAGGTTCAGTTCACACAGGTGCGTTTTGGAGGAGCAGAGACAACAAAGAATTGGGAAAACTTCCAGGAAGTGATTCCAACTCACTTTTTGGCCAAACCAGGTGCAAAAAGAGTCCAGCTAGGGGTTTTTGGACGTTATGGAGCCATTGAAGCCATCTATTTTTCATTCTGAGAATTATAAAGCACTTATTTTGACACTTTGAGTATTAATGAAAATGATCCATTGGAAGATGGACTAGGAGATGTAGCCCAAGAGAGGGGTGAACTCCTTTATCATTTTGTTGTGTTAATGTGTTTACTTTTATGGTTGTTATGTATGTTTATGCTTCTCATGATTAAGTAAAAACTCATTAAGTTTTATGTGTTTGTAACTTGATTCTATTTCCCAAGCACATACAAATTTCACTTGCAATTTTAAAGAGACTCAAGCCTTTTGATTTTTAGATTAGGCCCATAAAGGTTATGATATCAGAGACATATTTTGGGGTAGGCCAATCCATGATGGATTTGATCTTGTCAAAATCAAATGCTGCTCCTTCTTCATATATAACATGACCTAAGTAATTTGTACTTGTTTTTGGAAAAATTCACACTTATTAAACTTTGCATAGATCTTGTGCTCTCTAAGCACTTGAAGCACTAATTTGAGATGTTCTTCATGCTCTTCCCTACTCTTAGAATATATTAGGATATAATAAATGAAAGCAAATGAAAATATGTCCAAGAACTTGTTGAGCACATTATTCATTAAGCACATAAAGGTGGCTGGGGAATTGGTAAGCCCAAATGGTACCACCACAAATTCATAGTGCCCATACCTCGTCCTAAAGGTTGTTTTGTGGATGTATTCATCCTTAATTTGGACTTGATGGTATCCAAACCTCAATTCAATATTGGAGAAAATTGTATCACCCCTTAATTGGTCAAACAAGTCATCAATTCTTGGCAAGGGGTACTTATTCTTAATGGTCATTTTGTTGAGTTGTCTATGCGGACCCCGAAAATATAGATCCCACGGTCCAGATCTCTCTCTGGCAATCAACGGACCTAATCAAATTGGTGATTTACCTGGCGCGACTTGGGAAGTCTACGCTTCCATTTTCTCATAGACGAAACCTCGAAGCTCTAGATCAACGACTCTCGTTGATTCCAATCTAACGAATACTATTCCTCCTGAGCTTTTGAGTGATGAGAGGTTATCAGACTTATCTTCCCCGCTGAGTAATTAGGTCTAGCGATCATCGACGGTTGTGATTATGTCGCGATTTCACATTTCATGACTCCAGGATTTCTATTATGGAGAACCTTGAATCCTTTGGCCTCCAAAATTGTGAAATTTTCTCTGGACGATCAATGGTCCAATTCGCTCCTTGATCATCTGCTATGATCCTTTCGTGAATTTCTCATTGCTACATTTTCTGAGATTTTAAGTTACTTACAGGACTAATCTCACAGTCCTAACTCCTATGGGTGTTATCCTCCTTCATGGAAACGACCAACAAGGGTCACTCTTGGGAAGTAGCAACAGTCCCAAAGGACTCCTCAAACAGGGTATCCTCATTGTCGGTTCTAACCATTATAGGTTAGGTAAATTTGACCTTACATATTTTCACTAGTCCTCTCATTCATGAGGAATTATATGTTCACGGTTTAGTTTCTTAATAATACAGTGGTCATAGCTTTCTAAGGATCCTACCAGTCCTTACCAGATTTCCCAAACCATGGAGGGGTTCTTCCTTTGGGTACTAATCCTTACCTAACCAGCCACCTTAATCGCAAGAGACTCTGCC
>ML780157.1:786417-815427 GCA_009831015.1 Picea engelmannii | reverse complement strand
ATCGTGGTCTCTTTTCCGCACATCCCCTCTCAGCAGTTCTGTAATATAAATTCATAATGTTATTTACATTTATCGACCTTCTTCATAAGGTCCCTTCACATCATACATTCACATTTTCATCATGCTTTAGCATGGTAATTCCTTTATTAGGATCAATTACAAATTTGGGGGAAACAGGGTGTTACATTGATATATGGTAGACTTCAAAGCAATCAATACTCATCAAAAGACTTGTAAGAATATTAACCCTTCTTGAGATATAAACCTTAGATACATTTCGCATCACAATCGTAATTCTTCATTCATGCTTTCAGTCATGAATGAAGCATGAAAATGAAAAGAAAAATAACAATCAACACAATCCTCTTATATCCAACAATTCACCTTCAAACAACAATACTTGCGACAAAGCGTAGGTAGCTACAAGGATTTTTCTTTGTTGATTTTAAAAGGTAAAAAAAATGTGGAGCTGCCAATAATGGCGACTTACTGGGAGAAGAAGTTATCTCTACACCACTGACGAGTTCATGTTAGGAAAATTTAGAAATATTATAGATCAAATATAGCTAAAGGATGTCAGGCATTCCAAGGATCCTTACACATTCCAGCCTCAGATATCTTTCCGTTAAAAATGAAATCTGGTGACAAAATTAAAAATAATGAGATCAATGATGTTCAAGTCAATGGCTCCGATACTGTTGACAGGGCCACTGCTACCAGTAGATGTCCATAGCCTTAGCAAGGATGTTAATTAACCCACTCTGATACCTCTACCCTGTCCAAGAATTTCAGTTCAGAACGAGAGGCAAATATCGAAATTTTATACCTGATAATTTTCTCAAACCCAACATTGCTTCGCTGCCAGCAGGCCTGTTCAACACCCTAAATAAGTTGTCTTGGAATAATGCATGCATTTACCCGCTGCCAGCAGACCGGTTCAGTATCCCACCAGGTTTACAAACACTTCCCACAACTCTCAGGAAAATTATTCATAATCTGATATAATTTATAGATGTTCAGAAGAGTGGGGTGATGCTAAAAATTTTAGTCTTTGGGACATTTGTTATTTTTCAGCCTTTAAATTTTGTTGAGTCACCTTCAATATGATCTGAAATTAGTTTCTTGTTGAAACTAATCCTTCAAGGAAAGGAAGACATACTTGAGTTTCTTTCTTTAAAAGCAGGGACAACATAAAAAGATTTTAACGATGGTCACGTCTGCTCATAATTATACAGTGAAACCATGAAATCAATTGTGAACAGAAAGACTTCTTTAGCTAGTCTTCGTTTCAGGAAATTACAACAATTAATTCTCTGACAATCCTCGACTGATGTTTAAGATGAGACAATCTAGTTTCCCTCCTTGAACCAAACTGTAGTACATACATGTTTTAACTGGAAAGCAATGGAAACAAATAAAATGAAGAAGAAACAAAAACCGGAAAACAAAACAAAATCAAAACAAGATAAATATGTACAAAAGATGCATCTGGGACTTGTCATGAAAAATACCTTTTGAGATATTGGTCATTCATTGGGAAGGTGTCTGGCTGTCCCTCTAAATTTTGTAGGCGGAAAGAGTTGGGACCTAGTTTTTCAGCGATTAAGAAGGGTCCTAACCATAGATTCTAGAACTTGGAATGTTCCCCTTTTCCTTCATGCGGTTTATCCCATTTGAGAACCAAATCTCCCACCTAAAAATTCCTATTTGAGGCATAAATTGAATCGAACCAGCTTTTAACAATACATTGATGCTGATCCAGTCTTTCTTTTTCTCGTTTTCTCACTTCCTCTAGTTTCAACAAAGAATTAATGCGACTTTCAAGAGGAGGACAATCCTCTTCCTGAACTTTCTGTGATAATTGCAGCGAGGGAAGAAGGACATGAGGAGGGAGAATTTCTTCTCTTCCGTAGATGAGAAAGAAGGGGGAATTACCAACAACAGTTTTCAGATTCACCCTATCAGTCTAGATTGCATTAAAAAGAACGTTGTCCCATTTTTTGTGGTTTTCGGAAAATATCCTCTTGATGATTTTGATAAGGTTTTTGTTTGTTGATTCTACTAAGTATTTTCCTTGGGGGTAATAGCTAGAAAAATATTTCAGTTTTATCCCTTTTTCTAAAGAAAAATAACTCATATCGACGGATGAAAAATAGGAAGCATTATCGAAGACCAAACATTTAGGAATACCAAATAGAGTAATGATGTTTGAATTAAGGAAAGATATTACATGACTGGTGTTTACCACTTTTAATGGTGCAACCTTGGACCATCTGGTAAAATAATCTGTCGCTGTAATGATGTATTTATGCTGCTACGAGGAAGTGGGGTTAATAGGCCCTATGATGTCAATACCCCATTGCTAAAAAGGAAAATCTACTGAAACAGGTTGCAGAGGAAATGCTGCCTTCTGTACTTGTCCAGAAGTCTTTTGGCAGATTATGCATTTACGACATAATGTATGGGCATCTTTGAATAACGTGGGCTAATAGTACCCAACTCTTAATACTTTGTGAGTATTAGTGTCTCCACTGAAGTTCCCACTAGCTTCTCCTGTATGTAGTTCATATAACACTTTATCTGCTTCATCTTTTTCCAGACAATGCATAAGGACGTCATCAAAATTTTTACGGAATAATACGTCGTTTACCAGCTAGAAAGGTGCCGATTTTAGTCTTAATTCTCTTCTCGTTTTTGGATTGAGATTGAGAGGAGAAGAACAGTGTGTTATATAAAAATTACAGTCATCAAACCAAGAATTAGCAACATCTTGTGCACAACAGATTTGATTTTGACTATGCTGATTTTCAATTAAAAAATTAATTTGACTCTGCTGCTCTTCAACTGAATCAACCACTAGTTTACACAGACCTTGTCCTCTAAAAATTTGCGTAGGGGTAACTTCGAGGTCATACTCTTGTAACGATGTCATCAATTTTTCCCGTTTTTCATCCAGTTCCTTTTGTACTAACAAGTTTCTGACGGCAGGGTAAGGCACAATGACTTTAGTTCTGGATTTCAGTAGATATGATTTACTTCTTTAAAAACAGTATAAGCCTGTTGATCTACAGCCGAGTAATTAAGCTCTGCTCCCTTGAAGGATGAGATCATAAAGGAAATGGGGATTTCATTTCTTTCAGTGTTCTTTTGGGTCAACACAACGACATAAGATCGATCATAGGCAAACGTATAAAGAGTAAAATCTTGTGAAAAATCAGGGCTCATTAGGGAGGGAGCCTCCACTATGGATTTTTTGATGGAGTCAAAAGATTGATTTTCCTACGGTCCCCAATGATACTGAACATACTTTTTAATTAATTTTTGCAATGGCCTTACCATTTCTTAAAAACTCAGAACAAACCTTCTGACAAAATTGATCTGGCCTAAAAACGATTGCATAGATTTTTTGGAGGAGGGGGGAGGAAGTTTGGAAATGGCTTGAGTTCTCTTGGGATCAATGATCATCCCATTACTGGATGCGATGAAGCCGAGAATTTTTCCTTGTTCCAATGCAAAGATAGACTTCTTAGGGTTTAGATATATGTTGTACTTGCAACATCGTTGTAGGACAGACCTAAGATGGGATAAGTGATTTTTCTTACTTTTGGAGAAAATAGTAACATCATCAAGATAGAACACTACAGATTGATTGATGAGACCACGAAAATCAATATCCATTTCTCTCTGGAAAGTGGCCCTGGCATTTATAAGCCCAAAAGGCATTTTCCTGTAGGCGTAAGAACCCCACGGGGTACATAAAGTGTTTTTTAACTAGTTTGGGGGAGACATGAGGATTTGGTTGTATCCTGAAAAACCGTCTAGCAGTGACAGTCTTTCAGATTCAGATACCCACTAGAGAATTTGTTCCATTGGAGGAACAAGATAATTGTCTTTGTCAAACGCTCGGTTTAAATTCCAAAAATCGACACAGAGTCGAATTTCGCCACTTTTCTTCCTTACAGGGACAATATTAGATACCCAGTGTGTGTGTCTTACTAGGAATATTATCTTTGCATTCAATAGTTTGTTTAGTTCTTTCTTGACCATCACTTCAAGCTTAGGGTGCATATTTCTTTGCTTCTACTGAAAAGGTTGAGTCTGGGGTTTCATGGGGATGATGTGTTGTATAATGTTAGGGTCAAAAGTTTTTTAAATCATTGTATGTCCAAGAAAAGACATCCTTGAATTCTTTAAACAGTTTTATAAAAGCTAACCTCTCTTGCTCGGAACATCTCGTTCCCAGATTAATACATTGTGGATTATATTTAGTCCCTAGATTTACTTTTTCATGGGTCAAGGAAGAACTGTTTGTTTTACAATTTACTGATTTCCTGAATTTTTCATGCAAATCATAAAATGTTTCTAATCTTACCATGGATTTAGGGATAGAATTTACCAGATCTGATGTTGATTCGGGAGACCTTGAGTATGATATTACCATAAAATTGTGGAGATCTTCATCGTGGGTGCCTTCATCAATAACCGCACCTCAGAAAGTGTCCTCCATGTGCAAAAAACTAATGATCTGCTGATCATCACCAAACACTCTCTAGTTAGTGATGTTGCTTGGGACTGATCGTCTGAACAATAACTCAATTGAAAATGCATTTGGAGAAAGACCTTCTGTGGGCAATATTCTGGAAGCGACATTAGCTAATAAATCAGCCTCAGAATTGTTTAATCTCAGAATGGAATTGATATTAAATGCATAATACTTGTGCATTAGATTCCATACCTCAGATTGATAACTTTTTAGGTGTGGTGATAGACAATGTATGAAATTTCTTACCTATCTGACCACAATTTTGAGAATCAGTGGATACCATTAAGTTCTGTACATTCATATCTACCTCTTTCTTGAGTCCTTGCAAAAGTGTCTCATATTCAGAGGTGTTGTTTGTACATTCGAACTCTAATCAACATGTGGTAAAAGTTTTATTACTTGTCGGGTCTATGAGTACACATCCTGCACCAACTCCTTCTTTAGATTTGGATCCATCGAAGTAGAGAGACCATATGTGAGCTTCATCGACCGTGTTTGGCACATTTGGTAAAGCTGTCGACTGTGTGCATGTCTTGAGTTTTGACTATTGTTCCGTATCAGTGATGATGGAAGTTTTCTCCATGAAGTTACCAAAAAAGGTGTTCATTCCCTACATCTCGAGTGAATTAGTGGAAGCAGTAAATTGTTCATTAGTGTCATTCAAATCCATCACAGTGTGCTTGAGGTAATGCTCACGATTAATCCTAATTCTGTTTGGCCTTCCATTCTCTGGTAGCCACAAATGAGACCAGTCTATCACAAAGTATCCATGCAACTGTTCAGACCAATCCTTGTTTAAAAATAAACTGTACACTTCAGGGATGTCAACAAAAATGATATCAATAATCTAGTGAACCTTAGGATTAGCGGATAGTTTAACAAGTACATTTTTTAATTCACCAATTACCTTAACATTTGTCCGATTGAGCTGAATGATTTTAAGACTGGAAGGTTGAACTTCATGATTGATTTTTTGGCAGACAAACAAAGGCATCACATTTGATGATGCGCCAGAATCTACCATGCAGTTATGTACATTTCTATTGAAAATTTCAAAAGTTAATAAAAAGGGTGGGACATTTTTGCGAGTATTAACAACAAAACTTTGCTGATTTTTAGTCGTTGTCCCTGAAATTACTTTATCTACATTTGATACAATTTTTTCAGTGAGGTCTCTTTTATCTGAGGGTTGAAGTTTTGTTTTAGTAGGTACATTTTGAGATGTTTTAGGACTGATTTCTGCAATTTTCTTGTTGTTCAGATTTCTGTTTTTACTATTTTCTGCAATGTTCTGAAGCATTTTCTACATCAACAAGGGAAACTTCAAAAGTTCGTAAAAAAAAATATTATCTATAAGTTTCTTTAGGTCTTCAATCAAATCATATTCTAAACTTGAGGCTGCTAAATTCTGTTTTGTTTTAGTTTGTTTAAATTGTTTCTGAGGCACATTAGTACCTATTTCGGAAGAGGGTTTACTCTGAGTTTTTCTTCTTGTATTATAAGGATGGACAATTTCAAAATTGGCTTGAAAATTACTGTTTGAAAAATGTCCTAAGATATTGGGAGATGATTCTTCTTCTTCGGTTGTTTCCTCTTCAACCACATATTCATAATTCTCAGGGGGGACTAAGTTATCATGTGCTTCAAGGATAGTCTGTATAGCGTATTGTAAGCTTTCAAAATTCAAACCTTCAAGGGTTGGGTTTGGTCTGTTTGAGGGAAAATGTTTTCTAAAAGGAGGTTTGTAAGTTCCTTTGCTTTAAGATGCTTCTTCAACTGATCTCCTCAATTCTATGACTTGATTTGATAATTTCTGGACAACCTTTTGTAAACTTTCCAAATCTGAGGTCTCTGATTGAGTTTTGGTTTGGGGAGGTCTAGGAAGAATTTCTATTTTCTTCTTAAAAGACGGGGTTATCTCTGCCTCATTACTAAGATTATATTTTAGGCTCAAAATATCTTTTTCGATTTGGCTTGCCTCCTTGAAGGCTTCCAATAACGTTTCCTTCTTAGACCTCTTAACCTAAATTGCTACATTTTAGTGTATAGCTTTGGTGTAATATGCCACAATGAGATTTTCCGTGGGCATGGAATCAATGGGGATTTGATTTTTTAACATGAGGAACCTTTGGCTAAAATATTTTACTTTCTCCTTAGAATTCATCTTTAAGCTAGAGAGTTCCATGACTAAAACTTCATGAGATTTATCATCTCCAAACTTCTCTAGGAAACAAGACTCGAATTTGTCCCACGATACAATGGTCTGAGGTTGTTGGGCGAAATACCATGTAGAGGCATTGCCCGCAAACGTGTAAGGAAAAAGTCTACATACTACATATTCATGTTTTACATTTCAGAGTCTAATGGATAACATGATTTTTTTTATGTGATCTTCGGATATTTGTTTAGAATTAGGATCGAACTTAGGTAACCATTTCTCCAGGTGTTTTGGTAAAGGGCGCTGGGGTCCAGGTATGGCCACAACGTCTTGGTCGAGCCAAGGTCTGGCATGATTGTTTTGATTTTCCATGGGTGTAGGTGGTATCGAAGGCTGAGATGGTTCAGATGATGCACTACCTTCGTCAGTGGATTGTCCTCCTAAAGAGGAAGGAGATGAATGAGGTGGTGAAGGTGGAATATCAGATCCTTCGTCTCCAAGAGTAGGGGTATGATCAGAATCTATGGGATTTAAAAGTAGACCCGTGCTTTCAAGTTGTTATCTAATATCAGATAAATCTAGAGGTTGATTCAATGGCCAACCAGGTTGTCTGATACGGGCCAAATCATTGTGTGTCCTTAAAAGTGACTAACGAACAATTTCTTGTACGTCAGACCCTTGAGGGTTTGGTGTTTCTAGCTCAACGATAATCAGGGGATTTTCATTTGAGGTAGTTGCTATTTGAGAGGCAACGTTGTTGTCAAAATAAATCTTTGTTACTATAGGGGAGTGAGTGTGTGGGGGAGGAGTCTTGCGACTTCCACGTGCCATCAATTGTATTCACGCCCTCCTTCTAGTGCCATTTGTTGACGGACGAAAATGACCATCCGTTAATTGGAAGAACGAGTCCGGTTTGGGGTTGTCTAAATAACCCAAGCCATTTGGTGTAACACATTCTGTTGGGTTTAATGGTTTCGTTAGCCAATCTAAGAGTCCCAAAGAAACAAATAAAAGAAATGAAATAAATAACTAATTAATAATTACTATATATATGTACATACGTACGATGTAACTATTGTAGGTATATTTAAATAGCATATATACTTATCCTTTTTATGTACATGATACACACACTGCAAGTTTTAATCTAAACTTACAAAACTCATTGTGAAAAATGACTGCTTTGAAGAAGCAGATAAAGAAAGCACATAAAAAATATTTTTGGTTTTTTCCTTATAAATCTTAAACTAATAAAAAGAAAATACTATGAAACAGAAATGTGTGGATAGTCGAAATCCAAACCACACATTCAAATTTCAGTGATAAAAAAATAATAGAAAAATGTAAATGAGCTAACCTGTTAGTGAATTAGTGATATGTATCCAAGCATCTTCATGATTTGAGAACATCCAAGTACCATGTCCAAGAGGAAAACCTGCAAAGAACCTTAAGACTGTTCTAAATAAATTTAGAACAATGTGTTGGCAGTTTGGGTGTTAATGACTGAAGCGGAGACACCAACATAAATCTGTAATTTCATGATTATACATAATTACTGTAATATAAATATGAAAGTAATCTATATATTTCATTTTTCAATAAAAATTGAAAGATAAACCATGTCGTTTTAAATGAAAACATAATCACAACATTTATATTTTGAGGAACAAATTTGCAGATGGTATTTATAATATAACATCTTGCACATCACAGATCATTTAATCTAAAGATATCATATCTATACATGTATCAAGACATAACAAAACATAAATGATAACATTATAAGCAAAAGGCTAAAGCCAAAATGTGTAAAATGTTATTTCATTAAGTTCTGAAGTCACCCATCCATCTCTTGTTCCCAGTAAAGATGTCTTCATTACAAAAATCTGAAGTATTTAAAGAGTTCAAGCAAACTAAGCATCCTATATTCTAAGATAGAATCAAATTCCAGGATGATTTACTAATTACAAAAATAGAGGGTAATAAAACCACTCAATATCAAACTGTATCTCTTAATATTATAAAAGGTTTGTTTCTGTTTACAAAATGAGCCAAAGAAATGGCTAATAACCCCAAAAATGCTCCATCTCATTAGATCACCACAAGCTGCCTGATATCTTGAAAGAAAAAATGAAATAAAGAAATTTATATATTAATTTAACCAATATTTTCCAAAATTTCGAATGAGAACAGACTGGCTTCAGAATCTGTTGATTCTGTAGCTAGTCTTATTTTAAACAACATAAAATTGATTCAATCTATATTAATCAAAACAACAATAAAAATTAATAAAATCACACAAATCTTTACCTTTCAACTGAATGCTAAATTCGACTCATAAAACCTCAGAATTAATCACTGCTTTGACACACTCAACAATTTTTATTATGACATTTCCAGTTCTCTTCAAGCATTTTCCTTGCCTTTGTGCACTGATCTTGATTATGTGGTTTTCATTTGTTAACTAGTCGATCTGAGCTGTGAGAGTCTTGATCTTTTCTTGTAGGAAGGGGACCTTTGTGTAATACTTTTCTATCCAAAGAAAACACACCTCACACCATGGATCTGGAACAGTTGGTTGAGGAAACATATGACTGTGCATCAAGACGATTCCACTGTCTACCATGGGTTTTTGACTAAGTTTGATCACTGGGAAATTTTCGTTATGCTTCAGGCATGGTGGAAAATTATCTACAAAATCATAGGTCTGATTGGGAATTTATTTATGGTAAGTTGGATCTTCCTCCTCCAAGAAATTTTCGATCTCAGAATAAGAGCTCTCGTGGAGCTCGATTTCTTTGATCGAGCTCACATGAACTTTCTTTTATTCCTCAAACTCCTTGAGATCAATCTCCCGTCTCTTTTGTTATTAAAACCTATGTCTGGATTCTTACTTGACAGTCTGTGTGAGCATTTATTGGTTTCCTTTGCCACGTTATTAGGGAAAACATCCTTCTCATGCTCAGGAGATTCAAAGCTCATAGGGTCAGCATCCTGTTTCTCTAACATAGGCTCATCGAGCACGATCCTATCACAAGCTTCTTTGGATAAGAAAACTGGTCTGTCAACGAAAGAGATAGGGGTTTTTTCTAACATGGGCTTATTAAACACAGGAACCTCTACGAGGTTGGATGTAAAAAATCCATTTCGAGATAGGAAAATATCCCAATCGTCGCCCTACAGTTTTAAATGATGGACTAACCACATCATGATCAACTCATGATGGAATAAACTAGAATTCAAACACTGCCTTTTATACCTCTTGGCCATTTTATATAGACTTCTTAATAAATAGAATGGCATGTTCAACTGGAAACCGATGAAAATCATTAACAGTCTTATGTGGTAAAGAAAAATGTGGCCGAAGCGACCTTCACATGTAATGAACTGCCTTAAAACTGCCAATAAACTGTGCCACCTAGTCTTTAACAAAGATATAGGCATACATGTTTCAAAACACTATATTTTCTGAGAGGTAAAGAACAAACTCCATGACACCTCCTCTAACATGGAATTCTTAAACCATTTTTTCCTGCTAAGGGGAAGACCTGTTGCCTGGCTCAAAAATTCGTCGGTGATTTCGATTTGAACGTTACCCACTTTGGCTCGACATCCATCGAAAGAGAGGGTGAACTCCTGGGATTTTTACAAGTTGTAACCTTGGAATTTTTGAGAAACTCAAGCCAGCCCCGACTCTTAAGGTCTTTGCTCACATCATCATATGGAAGCAAGGTTTGGGAGCCATTTGGTTCGACACAGATGACAGGGGCCATATGGATTTATACAAGCAGTCACGAAGGCAGACATGAATCACTGTAAGCATGAAAGGTTTCATAAAACATAAGGAAATAAAACCCACTATTACCCTCATGCGATTAAATGAAGGAATGAGGGGTTTCATATGAAAATCGGGCGTTTTGTGTAATGAATTTCCAAGAGTATAGAACGAAGTCCAAGACTTAACTTGAAATGATGGACCTGTCGATTTCAGACTGCCACCTCCAACAGAGTACAAGGTACGACCGGGTGCATTCAAATTTCATCATTATGAAAAGGGTGGAGTTGATTTTCTAAGGTTAGGAGAAGAGATGTTTTGCAAACCAAAGCATAATGAGAAGAAAAGGTCTACCAAGAATCATAATGAAATGTAAACATAGTCTATTTTCAATCAATTCTTGGTGTATTAACAAAAACTCAAGGTATATCTCATAATCAAATGAGAAACAAAGGTTTTATTGATATATGGTAGACTTCAAAGAAATCAATACTCATCAAAAGAATTGTAAGAATATCAACCCTTCTTGAGACATAAACCTTAGATACATTTCACATAATGATTGTAATTCTTCATTCATGCTTTCAGTCATGAATGAAGCATGAAAATGAAAAGAAAAAGAACAATCAACACAATCCTCTTATAGTCGACAATTCACCTTCAAACAACAATACTTGCGACAAAGCGTAGGTGGCTACAAGGATTTTTATTTGTTGATTTTAAAAGGTAAAAATAACGTGGAGTTGCCAACATAGTTGTAACTTCCTTTTCATATATTCTCAGGGAATTTATTTTTCTTTTCCCATTATACCCACTAGAAATGCCTAGCCCTATTTCTCTAGCACGTGGAATCCTACAAGCATTAGTGACTTGGGAGGACCATATTTTTAAATTGTGATCTCTTCAGCAGGTGTAGAATGAAAATAATTTCATTATCAGTTGCCCAGTTCACTAAGTAATCCAGAGCAGGTGTAACTTCCTTTTCGTAGATTCTAGTTGAATTTATTGTTCTTTTCCCATTATATTTACTAGAAATGTCTAGCCCTATTTCTCTAGTGTGTGGAATCCTACAAGCATTAGTCACTCTGAATTTTTATCATTATTTAGAGTAGGGACGTCAAGTGCCTACAACTACAACTGATATTCGTGCAGACAATAGTAGACCGATAAAATAATATCTCAACAACTGGGACTGCTCCTAGACTGACAAGTATTCTTTCATCTAATGGTCAATATATATTGACAGTTGCCCAAAGCATCTATCCTTGAATTCATGATGGGGACCATATTCCTAGATTTTTTACTTTCTCCAAGATATATTTAATCTTAAATACTAGGGGAGCTTCTTCCATTTATCTTCCTCAAAGAACACTTTATTAATTAGGATATCTCTGAAGCTCATTTCATTTTGTTGTATCTAGTTTCTCTATAGGGTTCACATTCTTTTGTAGAAATATCTTCCATGGTTCTTTAGGTTGGACATCATTTCCAAACTCTTTTTACTGGCAATATTGTTATTTTTACTTTTCAGTTCCACTTACCTATTTTGGACAATGCTGGCCATTCATATAATTTCTTATTTTGTTTCTTTGTAACCTCCTTTTTAGCATATTTATTCATAGCATAAATAAGACGAGTATACTTAGGTTATCAATTCTCCTTAAAACTTTTTTTTTTTTGTGTAAGTACTTAGAGCAGATAAAAATATCCTATCCATGGATCCTTTTATATCTTGCATCATATCTATGTATTTTCATGACATCAAATCCCAAACTATCTTGGTGGATTCTAATATTGGAGCTACAGTTAGTGTAGATGCCTTCTCATGTCGAATTCTTTTAGACATCAGTTAAATTCCCTTCAAAGGTGTAGGGAACTTCATCTAAGAAAGTGTTAGCCTCTTGGGCACCCTCACTTCTGATCTAACTTTATGGCTGTATATACAATCAGTTAAAGTGTAAGATTTATTTCCAATTATTTTGTAATGTATAAGAAATAATTCAATAGGTTCAAATTAATTTAACAGTTTACTACTTACCAAGTGAGGCAGGAGTCATTTTGACACTTTTCCTTGCAAAAACATGTTTTACTCTAGGTTTTCTTCTCAATCTGTAGGTCTTTTTTACTTCCATCCTATTTTTAAGGCATTTGTAGTTCTTTTTACTTCCATCGTATTTTTAAGGCAATAGTGGAATGTTGAACACAGTTTAGCATATGTGCATTTCCAACATTGAAGCTCTTTAGAAGACCAAGTAATGGGGTGTATTCCCATATTTTAGGCCAATATAGGCCTATGCACATTTTATAATATTATTTTGTATTGTTGTTAATGTTTGGCCAACATGTGGTCCCAAGTAGACCCTATGGCCTTGTAGAATGTTGAAATTTTGATATTTATAGAGTATCTTTTCTCATTTATAGAGCATGGGTGAGAGATGCAAGTATCAATGTAAACTAACTACAGAATTTGCAGTCAATATAAATTCAGGCTTCCGCCCATCTTAAGCACTTAGTCTCTCATCAATGATCATAGTTACCACGCTCAACTTGATGAATTAATTGGCACAACAAAAGAGTCAAGAGTTTGACTCAACAAAGCAAAAACAATGAAAATATCACAAGAAAATGAACAAATGACATCTCTGTATGAGTCTCACTGGTGATTCCTTGGGGTCTCACTGATCTCATGGATCTAGCAACTGAATATTTTCAAGGCTCTTTTAAGGCTACTACAGGACAACATTTACAACTGATCATGGGACTGATTAAGGTCACTTACAGGTCTGAAAAATTGGGACTATTTTATTGTCACAACAAAACTGTTCTCTTACTGATATAACGCTGCCTTTAAAGGTTTGGTTTTAGGCTCATTCAATGCTGCTGTCATGGTTAGTTTAGGAATATTTTTTTCTGTCCCAAATATTCTTTACATCAGTTATTAAAACATGAAACACTCCTCTGATCTTTAACACTTTAATGCTGAAAGTAAAATATACAAACCACAACAATTATACTCAAGGATTTTTGGTCAACATGACCCTAGAAAATCCCCCATGGGGAAAACCAATTGAAGAGGAGATATATTATGGAGCTCGTAGAGAAATATTACAGCAAAGAAATGAACATAAGGAACCTGATTTACAATAACCAAAAGATCTCAAGCTTGGCAACACATTTCTCATTGAAGTGCACACCCTCCTTGGGTTTTGCACCCTTCTTCTTTGTTTCCCTCTTCCATGAAGATTTGTGCCTGCTGTTGAACTTGTACACCCTCTCTCAACAAGTTCTCCATTCCTCTTAGCTTGTGCACCCTCACTCAAATGCACCCCCACTTAAAATAAAAGGTAATAAAGAGGTAACAAATATCTCATACCTAACTTACGTCTTATAATTCTCCAACATTGTTCTTTACACTTAGTGCAATAAACACCAAATGAAATGGTTTACACAGGGTCAATGGAGAATGTTATTCTTATCTTATTCTTCAACTTGGATTGAGCATGTATATGACTTGGATTGAGCATGTACATGAATGGTACCTGACATGTATATGACTTGGATTGAGCCACATCCATATATGTACATCCATAGTTGTTAATTTTCTCTCAACCACATTGCAGATGGTGTAGTTGTACTTCCTCCTAGTCACCAAGCTTATTGTTGCCCCACAATAGTACTAATGTGAAGTGTGGAGGGCATGCTTCTTTTATTTCAAACCCCATAATCTATACCTTTGAATCCACATTGGTATATAGCTTTACATCAACACTCCACTACACTTTCCTTTGCACTTAACATAGCCCCTTACTTTTTATGTGATTTATGCTATGTGCATCAGCCTTCCCTGTAGCCTTTACATCATGTCACCCTTTTTCCTTATCCTTTTGCTTGTAGATGCAAAGTGAAAAGTGAAAAGATATGAACTTCCCTTCACTACATCCTTAGCTTTGCATGCATAAAACTTTCTAAGGAAAAATAATAGGATTTTGTCCAAACTTGCAAAGGAGGTTTTTTTGAAGGCCTTAAACCCTGTAAAACTGTATCTTAGAGCACTAAAATTGAACATAAATAAATAAAAAAACCATTAAAGAGAACTTTTTATTATTATTGGTCCATTTAGGATTGAACCACACATCCCCATTGGCAGTCTTTTGGTCTATAAGATTCATCCCCTTATAGTTCTTCCACCTCTTCAAGCAATGGAAGTTGGATGATGCATAATGTAGGAATGGATGGAGTTGTGTGAAAATGTGGGATGTATGTTGCATGGATGTTGTATCAACAAGGTGAATCCCCCGTGATCCTTATGAGTATTCAAGATCTGTATGGTGGTCTCTATAATCATAAAATTTTACTATGTTAGAAATTATGACATTTGATTCAATGTTGTATAGGTGTACTAAGTGAACTATGACATTTGCATGGTATTTTTAAAATTTGGGTCATTTTGCAGTACTGCACACATAGTAATCTATCAAGAAATTATTTCTTTGCTTAAACCTCTTGCTCCTTCCCATAGCTAGTTTTCATCAAAGTTGAATTTCTTGCATTTCATTTTCCTCTTATATGGTTTAAAGAGTCGAGTCAAAACGCCATCAGTTTCACGACCACTCCTTTGAGTAACAACAACCTAAAATCAAGTGCTAATTAAAATTTATCTAGCAACTTTTCTAGGCCTCTTCAAACCCATATTAGCTTAGGTGTAGAGATTTGGAATAGGATTGTGAGAATAACTTTCCAAAGATACTAAACAAACATAAAGACTTGCATTAGGGAGTGAAATCTAGTTGCTATATCACTGACTTTGGGAAACCCTTCTAACGCAAGGGTCAATCATGAGGTCACATTTGGGCCCTCAGAGTAATCAACCCTACTTTGTTGGTCTTGGTGTTGATTGTTGAGTGCCCCCCCTCTGATTTGGTATACTAGGTGGTACCATAGAGTCCATAATATTTTAGACTTCCTACACAAGGTGACATCACAAGGAAGGTGGTGTTATACATAGGATCGACGTTGGATAGAATCACTCGAACTCCATGGAGGGTTGCCCACTGCTCAGTGAGGTAAATTGAACCAGGGCATTAGTTTGTTATGAAGGTGGTCAACGCAACTTTCCCACCCGCCGAAACTCATCCCCTTCACACATCAATTCTGTGATGTTGGATTCCATCACCAACTAGCGCTTCTTTGTGAGAAGGTTTGTTTGCATGCTTGACTCCTAGATTAATTATCGTGTGTTGCTTTTTCTCCTTAGTTGGCCTTAAGATTGAGTTTGTCTCTAATGGAATCAGTTTTGGGTTAATTCCTCATTTGATCAATACAAAATATGGATACAATTAATATAAAAGGTAATAAAGAGGTAACAAATAGCTCATACCTAACTTACGTCTTATAATTCTCCAACATTGTTCTTTACACTTAGTGCAACAAACACCAAATGGAATGGTTTACACAAGGTCAATGGAGAATGTTATTGGAAAATTCAAAATATTATCATAAACCCACATCTCACATATTTGTACATGCACCATATATTCACAATATTTCATGAAGAGGTACGAGAGAAATGCCTCCAAGCAAAATTGTCCACATCAGAATTGTCCACATTAGAATTGTCCATGTCCTTGATGAAAATATATAAAATTCCCTTGAAGATATTTTAGTCCTTGTCCTACTTAAAAAGGATGATCCTATTATGGAATTAGTGGTCAAATACTACTTTTATCCTCCCTCTATATGGTAAATGCTACTTCTTATACTAGCCTTCCCCTACAATAGGGAGTATTGTATCCCTTTTCTCGAAAATAAGTGAGGTTCCTCTTCTTTCTCCCAACATTCTCCCAAACTCTTGGATAGTAATACATGCAGCCTCAAAAGTAATGTTTAGGGAAACTAGAATCCAATCATGAACTGGGAGTGAAACAAGAGTGAGGGGTGTGAACCGGGAGTGAGGGGTTCTCTATCTAAAATCCTATGCCAGGAATCCAACAAAGACGATGGTTCCTCAATCCCCGCTTAAGGCATAAAAGACTAACGGAGCAACATTTTTGAGTTTCGTGAGATTATGCAAGATTGTTTAGGCATGGACTAGGTGACCAAATTATCCATTCGCTCCCTGGTTTCGTAAATTGGCCCTAAATCCAAATGTTTCATTTCTTCTTACTAAGAAAATCACTAGTTATTGAAATCGATGAAAACAAATACTTTCGAGGGGTTGGAACCGAGAGTGAGGGGTGATCTCTCTGAAATCCTATCCCAGGAATCCATCGGAGTCAACGGTTCCTTAATCCGACTCTCGATTTTTCTTTTATGCCTAGTTGCAAGTTGCATCCCGAAAAATTTTGGGGACTCTTGGCAATTCCTCCTCCGGGCATAAAATCCTAATAGAGAAACATTTTTGAGCTCCATGAGATTTTGCATGCTTTTTTAGGCATGGACTAGGTGACCAAATTATCCATCCACTCCCGAGGCATGGTTTCGTAAATTGGACCCCTAAATCCAAATGTTGCATTTCTTCTTACTGAGAAAAGCACTAGTTATCAAAATCGATAAAAAAACCAAAATCTGAGGGGTTGGAACTAGGAGTGAGGGGTGATCTAGATAAAATCATATGCCAGGAATCCAACAGAGATGATTGTTCCTCAAACCAAGTCTTGGTTTTTGTTTTATTCCCAGTTGCAAGTCGCATCCCAAACCATTTCGGGGACTCCTGGCCAATTCCTACTCAAGGCATAAAAACCTAACAGAGAAGCATTTTCGAGTTCCGTGAGATGCTTCAAGATTGTTTAGGCATGGAATAGGTGACTATATTCTCCATCCTCTCTTGAGGCATAGTTTTGTAAATTGGACCCCTTAATCCAAATGTTGGTTTGCTTCAAATTGAGCAAAACACTAGTTCTTGAAATCAATGAGTAAATCAACTTCCAAGGCATGGCACCCGGGAGTGATGGGTTCTCTAGCTGAAATCCTATCCCAGGAATCCATCGAAGTCAACAGTTCTTCAATCTAAGTCTCGGTTTTTTGTTTTATGCCTAGTTTCAAGTTGCATCCCAAACCATTTCGGGGACTCTTGGCAATTCATCCTTGGGGCATAAAAGCCTAATGGAGCAACATTTTTTAGCTCCATGAGATTTTGCATGCTTTTTTAGGCATGGACTAGGTGACCACATTGTCCATCCACTCCCGAGGTGTGGTTTTTTAAATTGGATCCCTAAATCCAAATGTTGCATTGCTTCTTACTAAGCAAAGCAATAGTTATCAAAATCAATGAAAAAAACAACTTCTGAGGGATTGGAAATGGGAGTGAGGGGTGCTCTAGCTAAAATCCTATTCCAAGAATCCAACAGAGATGACGGTTCTTCAAACCGAGTCTCATTTTTAGTTTTATGCCCAGTTGCAAGTCGCATCCCAAACCATTTCGAGGACTCTTGGCCAATTCCCGCTCAGGGCATAAAAGACTAATAGAGAAACATTTTTGAGTTTTGTGAGATGCTACAAGATTGTTTAGGCATGGAATAGATGACCAAATTATCCATCCTCTCCCAAGGCATGGTTTCATAAATTGGCTCCTTAATCCAAATACTGCATTTCTTCAAACTGAGAAAAACACTAGTTGTCGAAATCAATGATTAAAGAAACTTTCGAGGCATGGCACCCGTGAGTGAGGGCTGCTATAGATGAAATCCTATCCTAGGAATCCATCAGAGTCAATAGTTTCTCAATTCGAGTCTCGATATTTTTTATATTCCCAGTTGCAAGTCGCATCCCAAACCATTTCGGGGACTCTTGGCCAATTTATCCTAAGGGCATAAAAACCTAAGGGAGCAGCAATTTTGCGTTCCATGAGATGCTGCAAGATTTTTTAGGTGTGGACTAGGTGACTATATTTTCCATCCACTCTCGAGGCACGATTTCATAAATTGGACCCCTTAATCCAAATGTTGGTTTGATTCAAACTAAGATAAACACTAGTTCTCGAAATCAATGAGTAAAGAAACTTTTGAGGCATGGAACCTGGGAGTGATGGGTGATCTAGCTAGAATCCCATCCCAGGAATCCATCGGAGTCAATGGTTCCTCAATCCGAGTCTCGGTTTTCATTTTATGCCCAGTTGCAAGTTGCATCCCAGACCATTTAGGGGACTCTTGGCAATTCATCCTCGAGGCATAAAAGCCTAACGGAGCAACAGTTTTGAGATCCATGAGATTTTACATGCTTTTTTAGGCATGGAATAGGTGACCACATTGTTCATCCTCTCCCGAGGCATGATTTCATAAATTGGACCCCTAAATCCAAATGTTGCATTGCTTCTTACTGAGCAAAGCACTAGTTATCATAATCGATGAACAAAACAACTCTCGAGGGGTTGGAACCGAGACTGAGGGGTTCTCTAGTTAAAATCCTATTCCAGGAATCTAATAGAGATGACAGTTCCTCAAACTGAGTCTCAATTTTCATTTTATGCCTAGTTGCAAGTCGCATCCCAAACCATTCCGGGGACTCTTGGCCAATTCCCGCTCAGGGCATAAAAGACTAATAGAGCAACATTTTCGAGTTTCGTGAGATGCTGCAAGCTTGTTTAGGCATGGAATAGGTGACTAAATTATCCATCCACTCCCGAGGAATTGTTTCATAAATTTGACCCTTAATCCAAATGTTGCATTACTTCAAACTGAGAAAAAAACTAGTTGTCGAAATCAATGATTAAAGAAAGTTACGAGGCATGGCACCCGTGAGTGAGGGGTTATCTAGATGAAATCATATTCCAAGAATCCATTGGAATTGACGGTTCCTCAATTTGAGTCTCAATATTAGTTATATGCCCAGTTGCAAGTCACATCCCAAACCATTTTGGGGACTCTTGGCCAATTGCTCCTGAGGGCATAAAAACCTAACGGAGCAACATTTTTGAGTTCCATGAGATGCTACAATTTTTTTTAGGCATGGAATAGGTGACTATATTTTCCATCCACTCCTGAGGCACGGTTTCATAAATTGGACCCCTTAATCCAAATGTTAGTTTTCTTCAAACTAAGCAAAACACTAGTTCTCGAAATCAATGAGTAAAGAAAATTCCGAGGCATGGCACTAGGGGAGTGATGGGTGATCTAGCTGAAATCCTATTCTAGGAATCCATCGGAGTCGACGGTTCCTCAATCTGAGTCTCAGTTTTCGTTTTATGGCCATTTTCAAGTCGCATCCCAAACCATTTTGGGGACTCTTGGCAATTCATCCTCGGGGCATAAAATCCTAATGGAGCAAAATTTTTGAGGTCCATGAGATTTTTCATGATTTTTTACGTATGGAATAGGTGACCACATTTTCCATCCTCTCCCGAGGCATAGTTTCATAAATTGGACCCCTAAATCCAAATGTTGAATTGCTTCTTACTGAGCAAAGCACTAGTTATCAAAATCGATGAAAATAACAACTTTTGAGGGGTTGGAATTGGGAGTGAGGGATTGTCTACCTAAAATCCTATGCCAGGAATCCAACAGAGATGACGGTTCCTCAAACCGAGTCTCGATTTTCGTTTTATGCCTAGTTGCAAGTCGCATCCCAAACCATTTCGGGGAATCTTGGCCAATTCCCGCTCAGGGCATAAAAGACTAATAGAGAAACATTTTTGAGTTCCGTGAAATGATGCAAGAATTTTTATGCATGGACTAGGTGATCAATTTATCCATCTTCTCTCGAGGCATTGTTTCATAAATTTGACCCTTAATCCAAATGTTGCAAGACTGAGAAAAACACTAGTTGTCGAAATCAATGATTAAAGCAACTTTCGAGGCATGGAACCCATGAGTGAGGGGTGCTATAGATGAAATCCTATCCTAAGAATCCATTGGAGTTGACATTTCCTCAATCTGAGTCTCGATATTCATTATATGCCCAATTGCAAGTTGCATCCCAAACCATTTTGGGGACTCTTGGCCAATTGCTCCCGAGGGCATAAAAACCTAACAGAGCAACAATTTTGAGTTCCGTGAGATGTTGCAAGATTGTTTAGGAGTGGAATAAGTGACTATATTTTCCATCCACTCATGAAGCAACGTTTCGTAAATTGTACCCCTTAATGCAAATGTTGGTTTTCTTCAAACTGAGAAAAACACTAGTTCTTGAAATCAATGAGTAAAACTACTTCTGAGGCATGGCACCCGTGAGTGATGGGTGCTCTAGCAAAAATCCTATCCCAGGAAACCATTGGATTTGATGGTTCCTGTTGGACCTTGACCAAGTTTTGGGATATCCTTGGTCAAGTTTGACCTATTTTGGGACTTCGACAACCTGTTGAAGGCGAAGCAGAGATCGCGGGATCTCGACCCTTTTTGGGTCCTTTTTGGGATTTGGGATTATGTAATGGGTATGGGACGTCGGCCCATGGGTTTACCCATGTTTAGGCATATTTTGTAAAGTATAAATAGATTTCGAGGCAATGTAATAAAAGAGCATTTACGAATGGCTAAGTGTTAGATTTATGTGATTGAAGGATTGTAAGAGCTCTGTGCATACTATGTGAGACTTGCAGAGCTATGTGCAATTAATTATAAGAAGGATTGGTTCTTTACCATAGCTCAAAGAAGGAGGATTTGGTGGAGTGCGCGCAAATATCCTGTCTTCTGTGGAGTAGGATTTTGATGCTATGTGCCTGTAAGAAGCTTGACAAAGATGATAAAGAAAAAGAGTTGGTGGACATAGCCCCAGGGTGGGGGTTGTTAGGGAAAATATATGTCGTTATAATAACGTTGTAGTACTTGCCCAACTATTTAATTGTCAACCCGGGGTACGTAAACTGACGAAGCACGTGCACTGTTTGTGTAGGACTGAAGTAGAACTAATCTAATCTAATCTATGTTGCTGAAATCAAACTAATCTAAGAAAGCATTGAAACACTAACTAGGAAAGCATGAAATTGCATAAGGGAAATACAAAATGTGAAGAGTTAACAACAATGACATACGTGAGCTCACACAATATATCAATCTCAAATTATATTACAATAGTCAAATGACAAACATGAAAGAATAACAAAGCTAAGAATCCCCTTCCTTCATCAAAAGCTAATCAAGATCTAATCTTCATTCTAATGATCTAATTCCTAATTCCCCCTCATGAAGAGAGAGCACTCTCTTATATACATGAGAGTCTTGAAATGAAGATAACCATCTCATAATGATAGATCCACTATTCTCTCAACCACTCTCAACTACTTTCCCATTATTACAAGATATGATCCCTTCAAATCCTCATGAATCCTAGATAAGATATGCCACCCAAATCTTCCATGATATTCTCCTTGAAAAGAGGCTTGAATAAATATCTCCTTTGGAATGATGGAAGAGATATTCGAGAAGTCTCTTTGAATTAATCATCCACATATTCCTACACATTACAAAGTTCACACATAATTGAGATATATGTGAAAACATGTATATTTTCTAATATTTAATCATAAATTCACTTTTAATACTAAAATGAATAAAGTGGAAAATAATGATGTGAAACCCAAATGTATTTATGAAAATGATATGACGAAGGTTTAATAGGGCGATGAAATGTAAGGAATAGTGAAGGGAAAGGTGGATGAAAATAGGACATTTCTGAGCCCCAACATGCCCCCCAACTTAACTTGTTGCATGTCCTCATGCAACCATGCATGGATCTTCTCAAAAAAAAATTGGCATCTGAATGTTGGCTTTGAGTAATGATAATGAATGTTTTCCAGGATGGGATTTACGTGAGTAACAACTGACATTTTCTTATGGTTGGTTCTTGTGTGACAACCATTAATATAAAGAATGTTGGTTCTTGTGTTAACAACATTCATTTCGTTACTTGTTCTCTTGCTGTTATGATAATAGTTTTCCCATATTTTAGTTTCCAGTAACAACTAACATTTTCCTATGGTTGGTTCTTGTGTAAAAACCATGAATATAAGAATGTTGTTTCTTGTGTTAACAACATTCATTTCATATCTTGCTTGATCAAAATCTGGACCAGGGGTCAAATTTTAGCTCAAAAATCAACGTTCTCGGAATTTCCTCAAAACGAATGAGAGCGTAGCCCTCATCGTCATGAACCTAATGCAACTCATTTCATCTCAAACGGACGTCGGAAGCGAGAGATATAGCGATCTGTTCGAATAGTCAAACATGCAAAAAAAGAGGGGACACTGACTAGGCAGTCCGTACAGGTTGACATGGCAGAGGTCGTACAGGTGATGTGGCATGAAGTACGCTGACCGGTAGCTGGTGACGTGTCAGTCATCTATTGGCAGATGTGGTCTAATCGCAATGCGACACATGGCGTGGTTTTGGCAAATTATGAGGTGCCACATGGCCCAGTCATGGGCTACCACGTGGCACCCCTTTATTGGCTGTTGGTCTATTGGTTTGTTGTTCACAATTTTGTGTAGTCCACTGGATTCGAACCATGAACCTCCCCCATAGTCCAAAGTCTTGGTAATATCCGCACTACCAATGCACCCACATGTTGTTTCTTACATTATAACGTTTTCATATTTATTTAAGTTGCTATGTGTTTTGGTTTGGGCGTGGGTCAGACCGGGGCTTAGCCCCGACCCGCGGTTCTATTGCGTGTTAACATATGACCACCACTTTTGTATACAGGTGCGTGCGCATTTTGATTTTGGTTTGGATGGTTACAACCAATCATTGGTTAGACACTTGTCATTTGACCATTCGGCTTTGGAAACTTAGCCCCCTTTTTTGATAGCGTGAGGTTTTATGGAGGACCACACGACCACGAGTTTGGCAGTTAGGGGCTGGGCGCGCCTAACCGTCCTACAGTTTGGACCATTTTTTGGTTGTGCGCGTGTGCTAGGTTTAAACACAAATTTGGAGCGTGTTCTTGGTTCAAGCACACAGAGGTGCGTTTTGGCGAACCAGAGCCAACAAGCTTGAAGGAAGAGGATGGCGGGAGGCCTATCTTTCTCATTTTTTGGCCGATTGAGGTGCCGTAAAAGCCCAGATAGGGGTTTTTTGACGTCTTGAATCCATTGACACTATTATCAAGGCCATTTTAAGACTTCTTTTGCAGGTTTTTAGCCATTGAATTTTCAGTAAGCTCTAGGGAGCTTGAAGCCCTCATTGATTGAGGACATGTTTTGGTGAGCCTATGTTTGTTTTTTGTGAATGAATAATCATTTTTGGCTAATTGTTATGCTCTGAACACATTGGGACAGGTTTCAGAGACTTTTGAGGACTTTTACAGGTGTTTTTTTCCAAAGATAAGCTCAGGGAAGCTTATGGCCACATGTAGAAGAGGTCATGCCCGGATGAGCCATGATCCGTTTTCAGAGTTTTATTAGTCATTTTTGGAGTTTTTATGTGTTATGATCCCAATGGTACAGTCTATTTTTCTATTGGAGTTGAGAAAAATCTTGTAAAATAAGTTTTGACAAATTAATCCCAGAGAGCCAAGTCCATTGATGGAGGCTCAAGGAGATGTAGCCCGGAGAGGGGTGAACTCCTTTATCATGTTGTTATTGGTGTGAGTTTGATGGTTTATTTGCTGCAAGTTATGTTGCTGAGTTTTTTATTCTAAAGCACTTGTTTAACCATCTAAAAGAACATTTTCTCACACATGAACATTTAAAAAAAGAAGCATGAACTTAACACATGATTTTATCTTGCATATTTTTTAACACATGAAGCAAGGTCCTGTAAAGTTTATTTTTAATGAAGTAGAGGGTTCTTGCATAGCATAAAAAGTCAGCCTTCTATTTTCCGATCATTGTTGTTATGATAATAATTGTATATATTCACTGGAAAAGATAAGCTATCAATGTGGATAAGAAATCATCACTGAGTATAAGAAAGCCTTTTCTCTATATTTTATGAATCATGCCAAGGTGTAGATCAATGTGTAAAGAAAAGTGCATCAGGGGATCGTTGGAAAAGAAATTTTTGGGAAAGTGTAAATGGAATAATCGAATGATGATAATGGAAAAATGTGGTGGCTATGAATATAGTTCCCCCCCCAACTGAATCGGTTGCATGTCCCCATGAAACATAGTGTAGGTCATGGAAGGGAAAAAGAAATGAAGTGTGGCGAGGGAATTTTCCAAAATATTCAAGTCAGCATAGAAGGAATTTCATTATTAAAGCTTAGAAAAAAACATACCTCCACTTACCTAAAATGTAGATGAACTATGCAATAGGAATGTAGTTGTTGCGGCTACTGGATCAGGAAATCGTGACTGGTACTATAGCTGCAACTACTGTAACGGCTGGGGCAAAGAATATGTGACTGCGACTACTGGAAGATGGAAGGTGTCATTGGTGCAGGATCATGAAAATGTAGCTGTGAATGGCATTGTTTCTGTAACGTGAAAGATGGCACTGTTGTAGGATCATGTGAAAGGTGACTGCTACTGTAGCAACACTACTGCAACTGCAACTGCAGGAACTACTGTAACTGCCATAACAACGACTGTTGTAACTGCTGTAACGATGACTGCTGTAATTGGATGTAACAACGACTACTATAACAATGACTGTTGTTACAACAACGGCTGGAACTACAACGATTGTCACTGCTGAATCAGAGAATGTGAAGTGGAGGAATATGAACTGCTACTGAATGCACCATGGAAAAAAGAAAATATGAAAGTGGAACTGCAGTACTCTCAGAGGGCGGTAGTCATGCTGCTGTAACTACTGATGGAGTCATGAAAAGTGTATAGTCTTCACCCGCTACAAAACCCAATGGTACAATCCTAGTCATGCGAATAAATGTGTCGATGTCGAGCATGAAAATAAATCATTGGATTACCGACCATTGATGAATGCCATTAACCAATGCGAGGCAAACTCACCATTGATGTCAATGAGTGCCAAGGTACCTGAGTACATCTTGCGAAGTGTGAATAGAGGGGTTGGCGTCGAGCTACTTGCAAGATCTAACAATCAAGGGACATTGATGTCTTCCCATGATTGTTAGCGAGAGAACTTTCCATTAAGGCATGCAAGCCTCTAGGTACTCAAAAGGAACTCTAGTCTATATCCCAGATAAGGTGCTGAGGTCGATGGGGCAAGACTTGTTAAAAGGTGGGCCTTAAGGAATCCCACATCAGTCAACGCGAGTTTGTACAAAAAGATTTGGTAGGACTATAAATGGAAAGAACTCACGAGGAAACAGTGTGTATCAGCATGGCCAGGAAAATAAGAGAATGTAATCATGGATAGGGAATAAGTTTTATTCAAAAGGAAAACTAAAATGGAAAAAGAAGGCAAAAATGAACTGAAAGGGATAAAGGAATATATGCGATTCAGAGAAAAATAGGCATGTGTGAAGTCATGATTGATAAGGCGATGGCAGATAGGTTTCAGACATGGATGACTGATGTGCGTTTGAAGGAAAAATAGGGATAAACATGCATGACACAAATGGGTTATGAAAGGTTTCTGTGTAACAGCAAGCGTCATGATGTTTATGATGAGTAGCAGCTCCGTCAAGCTGTTGATCAAAGCATGTTTGTCAAAAATTTGTGATTCTTGAAAAATCACAGCAACAACAAATGCAATCATCTTTGAACCTGTAAAATGTTAGTACTAAACCTGCTGCAAAATTGTGAGATCATTGAAAAACATAAAATGCAGGAATGAGTACAAATGCCAACAACCAAATAAAAATGAAATGTGTCTTTCTTACCTGTTGCCGCAGGCAATCTCCCTTGTCAAAACCTGTTTCGAGTAACTCAAGAAATTAACGTTAAATATGAAAACATGATTTCAATAATTTTCCAGGAAGTGGGAAGATCCATTTGCAATGTTTTGAGTTTTATAATTTTTATAGCTTTTATAATTTTTAGTGTTTTTGTTTTATTTCTATAATACAACAAAAGAAAAAGAAAAATAAAAAAATTATGCTAAAGGAAAACAAATTATTACTATACAAAATAAAAATCACAGTACTGTCTCAGCTTCGTCACTGCTATCATATGAATATTGAAATGAGAGATTGAAAATTGGTTGCAACAAATGCTTTTGGTTTTAACGGGTTTACCTGGCCAACTGAATGTCCAACAATTTTGAATGGAACTACAACCTCGTCAATCCCACGATGTTATAAAATATATGAACCACAAATGGAGCAATCAAATGTCCGAATAATAAGCTCAATTGTAGACTAATTTCAATTATTTTGTTGATTGTATGGTTCTGAAAGTTCAAATGTGAATCACACAGTTGCGCGTTTAACTAGATCTACTGCTCCATGATCTTTTTGCTTCCATTTAATGATGAATTCTAAAGTTTCTTTCACCAGGGATCAAGAAATACATCTTTAGAATTGTTTCATCATGTACGTTTATGGATTTTAAAATCAAATATCCATGGAACATAACTCTACATTGGCCTGGACAGCTGTATGTAAGCGTATGTCATCAATGTTCAATACCACTTGTGACATCAACAGATGTATAAAACTATAAGAGTGGTAAAAATATCCAAAGGATGCAACTATAACCTGATTAACGTGAAAGTGCAAAGCCAACATTTTATGAAAGTGAAGCATATATGATTTTGCAAGTCAAAGAGATATCATTTCAGAGCTGGCCTACTTGTAACATATCCTGTGTATTAATCATTTTCAGAGTCTACGTATGGGAAGTAATCATCAAGTTTGAGGGGTCATGCTTCATTTGTAGCATCTTGTGTATCAGTGACAGTTAAGACAATCTGCATTCACAAAGTCATGCAACAGAGATGTTATGACAGCGTAAAAGCACACCCCCCAGTTTTTCCCAAGGACAACAGACTCTACCTCCTTCGTTTCAATCAAAACGTTGTAGAGAGATTCAGATCAGGACCTTTCTGTGTGCTCATCCATGAGGTGCAGTCATTGTTATGCAATGTTCTTTGACTTTCTTGTGCCATTCTTTTTTAGAAGATAGTAGGATCTGAAGGCGTTTTTGGTCAAGAGCCATGAATCGTCAGTGTGTAATGTGTGAATTGACCCAGGTCAAGAGGCAAATGTAGCGCTATCGCCATATTCGAACTCCTCAATCTCCAATCGAGAATTTTCTACTCATCACTCCTAATGTAGATTTCACCTCTGAAGAAACAGTTCCATCAAACCATGACTATCAATTCCAGGACGAGATTGTGCAGACAATCCTCCTATTTCAAACACCTCATTACAATGTAGAGACAATGAAGCCGTTAATTTAATGATCGCCAGAGCTTGAACCTACTCACCGTTCTCATGTAGTGAATAAATCAAAGTTTAACCATGACCACGAAGCGTATACCAACTCAGATCATTGTTAAAAGCATATCTCTTTGCATCTGTCTATTCTTGGTCTCTCTGCTTACTTCTTGCCTCCCTATATTTTTTTCCGCTATTTAAGAAGAAGATACCTTGTGCTTGTTTTTGAGGTGAAACAGATGAATACAATTCATAAGCATCAAACCATCTAACGTCACGCAACTAGTTTCTGTGACTCCTTCCTAACCTATAACAAGTACACGCTTCAATTAAAAAGAACAAGAATGGTCTGCCTCCTGCCCCCAAACTTCCAGTGTGTTTCCTTCTATTTTCTTTCCCCCCAGCATGCATAGTCCCCAAGATCTAGGAAAAATAACAACAAGAAGTTCCAGTTCCTTTCTCTTAAGCTTGTTCGTCACCTCTTTGTACAGAGTCTTCAGTGCTCTCTCAACTTGATCTGGTCGTGCCCCGTGGATAGGAGTGACAGGTTCTTGATTAAATACCATGCCAGAGATCTGACACATCTGTGCCAACTCATGACAAAAACCACGAGCAACACTGTCCTGGACACTTCAACACAAGCCCAGGAGTTTACTGTTCCTCCGTTCACCATTTTCTTGTTCATCATATTCCATTGTTTGACCTACAACAAGCAATCTCTCTCCCTTCCAGTATCATGATACTTGAGCCAAAGCGGAGGCAAAATCCGAGCCGATGATCAAGATGTATCTTTAGAAATGATAGCAATGAGGATCTTTACCTATCGCCATATCTATGTGATTGTTACACAACACAAGCCTGGATTTGATTTAGTGTCCGAACATCCCGTCAATAACTCAAGGCTGTTAGATTAAAAATAACAATCTCAGAGAAAATCCTGGAGATAAAATACCAAAAGATAAGGACAGATCACATTAATCTCGATATCATTTATCTATTACGGGTAGGCAGTTATTATTTCTTTCTAGATGGGAGACAATCTTGTTCTGAGGTTACTTTCCTTGGCTAGGAATCATCGTTTCCAAACTAACTCAAGAAAGGATACGGGGGAGGAGTTATGCCATATTTTCAACTAATTGACAATTGCGAGTCATCATGCCACCACTAAAAACTGTTTGATAGTCTCATGTTTATTGTTTTTTCAGGTTTCAAATTGCAAGGTTTATGCCAAGCCAAACGATGCAAATTCATTCAACAACTGGATGCTTTTGATAAGCCTGTCATGCTCTTATGAGTTTTTAATTAAAATTTTCCTTTTATGTGCATTATTCCCAAAACGGTTCTAATTGCAAACGTAAAGTT
>ML780157.1:749558-784893 GCA_009831015.1 Picea engelmannii | reverse complement strand
TCTAAGAAAGCATTGAAACACTAACTAGGAAAGCATGAAATTGCATAAGGGAAATACAACATGTGAAGAGTTAACAACAATGACATACGTGAGCTCACACAATATATCAATCTCAAATTATATTACAATAGTCAAATGACAAACATGAAAGAATAACAAAGCTAAGAATCCCCTTCCTTCATCAAAAGCTAATCAAAATCTAATCTTCATTCTAATGATCTAATTCCTAATTCCCCCTCATGAAGAGAGAGCACTCTCTTATATACATGAGAGTCTTGAAATGAAGATAACCATCTCATAATGATAGATCCACTATTCTCTCAACCACTCTCAACTACTTTCCCATTATTACAAGATATGATCCCTTCAAATCCTCATGAATCCTAGATAAGATATGCCACCCAAATCTTCCATGATCTTCTCCTTGAAAAGAGGCTTGAATAACTATCTCCTTTGGAATGATGGAAGAGATATTCGAGAATTATCTTTGAATTAATCATCTACATATTCCTACACATTACAAAGCTCACACATAATTGAGATATATTTGAAAACATGTATATTTTCTAATATTTAATCATAAATTCACTTTTAATACTAAAATGAATAAAGTGGAAAATAATGATGTGAAACCCAAATGTATTTATGAAAATGATATGACGAAGGTTTAATAGGGCGATGAAATGTAAGGAATAGTGAAGGGAAAGGTGGATGAAAATAGGACATTTCTGATCCCCAACAGGGGTCAACCATGTATATGTTGTGTTTCTCTGCTTTCTGAAATGAGTTGATTTGTTTATGTATTTACTTTCTAAGTGCTTGGATATAGATAGATAGATCTGCTTATGCTTTGTGCTAATGATGTATATGGATGTTAGATTTGACCTATGTGAATGTGCTTAGTGCTTGAATCTACTTGAGCTAATCTACCTCTCTATGATAAGTGCTTAGATACATCAGATTTGAATGAATGATGCGATGCTCTGTTTTATCTGTGGAGTAGATAGTGGTTAAATATTGATGAACTATCGGTGTGAAGTGAATTGTTAAGTATTACAATCACAGATATGTGTCCCAGCTATGGTTGCAGACACCTGAGTCCTGCAACCACCCCTGCCTCTACCTCGGGTGAGACTTCATCTGCTTCGCAGGTGTTGTCAAAAGGGTTGGTAGTTAGGGTTTTGTTGGTGCATTGTTGTAGCATTGAACCCTCGGTATGCCCATGTGTCAACAAATGGTTCCATTGCCGAGACCTGAAACTGTGATTTCTAGGAACTAAGGAAGAAGAATATTTGTGGAAATATCTATCCTGAAACTATGAAATCTATGTGTGTAGATATGTCGCTCTAGTGCGCAATACTCTACTTAGATTTAGAATCTCTGTGATAAAGAAAAGAAGTCCAATCTGAATAAAAGAGGTCAGACCTGAAGAAAGGAGGTAAGATCTGCAAGCTCTATGCTCTGATAAAGGCAAGAATAGTGAAAAGTTCTAGATCTAAAAGATTTGTGCTCTGTAGAAGTAAGATAAGTGGAATTTTTTGTTTCAAAAGTATGGATCTAGGTATGTTTGATAGATTATGTCCTAGCTTGAAAACTAGGGCACTAATAGATGAAAGAAGGTTTGATATGCTTATATCTAATAAGAACAGTGAAAGATATGTTATACCTATGCATAGAAAGAATGTTTGGACTAACAAGTGGATGCAGGATCCCAGAAAGAAATGTTTGCAAGTTAGCTACTATGACCCTAGCACGCAGTACAGAAAGAGATGAGAGTCATTTAAAAGAAAGAGAGGATTAACCCTCTATCACAGTTACAGAAAACCAGGACATCTTGCTAAGGAATTCCCTGGGAGAAGACCTAGTTGTCTTTGTTGCAAAGATATGGACCATGAAGTATTGGATTTCCCTAGAATGATTGTTAAGATTGAAGGAATGAAAACGAGACAAGAAAAAACTAAGGGAGATCCAGAAATGGCAGAACCCCATAAAGACTTCGAGAAAGTATTTCTACAAATAAAAGAAACCCTAAATGACCATCGACATGTTATCTTATCAGAGATCTTCAAAGGAAAAGAATGCCTTGAAGCAAGAATATGAGACTTCGACATTGACTGTGTTCTGGATGAGGAAACACAGGTGAATATCATGACATAAATAACTTGGAAAGTTATAGGAAGGCCTTATATGATTCCTTCATTAGGAGAAATAGGACTATTCAAAAGAAAGCTGATAAACCCATGTGGAAAGCTAACCCAGATTTCTATTAATGCCAATGGAAATTCGACAGAGGAAGATTTTGAGATTATTAAATTTATTGTGAATATAGCCTCATTTACCATGCTACTAGGAAAACCTTGGATTGAAAGAGATCAGGCCAAAAGGCAAGAAAAAGAAGAAGTTTTAGAGCAGAAGAAGCAAGAGTTAAAATCTTTTATGAGTAGAAGGATCACACACTTAATTGAAGAAAAAAAGAACAGATCGAAGATATTTAACACTAGAGACTCGGATGTCGAAGTTTCAATAACACTATATGAACCACAGAAAATTGAAGTACCCGTTCTAGATAAATAAGAACTATCGCCCTCAAATATTAGGAAAGAATCTCAACAACATGAAGTAACTATGCCAAATGAAGATAAGAATCAGATTGGAAAAAGGTATACCGAGAAAAATCTCACTGGGAAGAAAGATATAAAGCTAAGTAAGAAGAGAGATAAGATAGACAAGTTATAGAAGGTTCTAGAGGGAACTTCGTAGAAGGAAAATTTTCAAAATTGGAAATTCGTCAGGATAACAGAACAACGTCACATGGAACTTCACCATGGCGAAGAAATATAGCCGTTGGGACCAATATAACTGTTTGGTTGACCCCCCTGAATAGGTAGAAAGACATTTATGGTTCACCACCATACCATTAGACCGCGTTGTAACAGACATGACAGAGTTAATGAAGGCTTCTCGACCATTGCAAGCAATCCATTGCCAAGTTATCTATTTATCCCGTCGCGCCATGCCCTGAGAACAATTTTGCTAACCATGAATTTGAGCCCGCAGACTTGTTTATTTTACATAGTGATCATTGCGCTATTTCCTTCTATCATATTGCATTTTCTAAGTTACTCCTCAAACCCGAAGATTTCCAACCTTGAGCGTGTATGTCGGACGAGTTCAGCGCTGTAGAGAGAGTTTTCAAAGAATTTATGATCGACCTCATGACTGAAAGAGTCATGTCGATGTCTACAGGTGTACAAGCATCGCTGGTGAGAGTACTACAAGCCTCTCTGTCGACTTCTCACAGATCGGGGCCATTCTGACCAACAGTAGAAAAGAGAACCAAGCACATAGATGACCTAGAAAATGCGAAGTTGATTCCATCCATATTGTCCGATTACATCCTGCCTCTGACTGGTGTGGTGAATCGTGATAGTGTACCAAGAGACTTTGAGTACACCATGGTCACTGCGTACCTCGTGAAGGAGATACACGTAGTTCGTGGAGAGAAGGATAAGATCATAGCATTGAAGTTCAAGGACTTCAACCTCAGAGATTGCAAGATATATGGTATGCTCACCCCATACAAGTACCTAACTAGAAAAAAATGGAAGAACTTGAAGATCATCCCTCAGTCATGGACGATGAACCTCGCACAGTTCACCCTGCTGAATGTCATGAAGATCCCACACTTTGGAAGACACCAGGAAGTCAACGCCTGTGTCAATATGCTACTGTCATGTTACCATGGTAGCTACTTATGGCTAGAATTCCACATTACAGTTGACCCAATGCTGATCCACAAGATCATAGGATTGAGTATGCAAGGACCCGACCCACAAGAATTTTATCCAGGAAAATCCACGGATCGCGCACTCACACAGAAGATCAAGGATACATATGGTGACGTTGAGAAAGGAACAAGAGGCTACAAGGTAGCCTCCATCTAGAGTGGCACAATGCACCTCACATGTCAACTGATAGCTAGAAAGTTAGTAAGGAAGAACCTACCTACGGAGGTAACTGGCTTTGTCGTTGACCTTGCAGGGAAGTGCACGAAAGGCCTACAAATGAACTTGGCGAAGTACCTAGTTAACCAGTTGGAACTAGATTACCGAGAAGCACAAGATCAGGGTTATGAATTTCATTTCAGATGGCTCTTGGTCCTTATTTCATTTGTTTCCTGGGAGATGCTGGAAGAAATGACCTTCCCAAACATAGAGCCATTTGAACCTCTTGCAGCGAAGTTAGCTACCCAGTGGTATTCAACTGATATGAACAAACAGTGGCAGTTGAATGCTATGTTCCATACATACTACCTCCAACTAAAGCGATCCATCAAAGCCGAGCCTCACATGACTCCAAACACCTTATAAAGGTTCCGACCCATGATGAAGTTCTGTGCATATCAACACTTCACCTACATTATAGCACGAGTAAATGAACATCAAGAGTAGCTCCAATCATATTATAAACTTACAGAAGAAGACCTTGAAGAAATCACTAATAAATGGTCCACTTATCTCCTTATCCCCACCAACCCTGCAGAGATATCTAATCTTGACAGCCCAGAAGACACTCATAAAGAATAGAATACACCCAAGAAGACTGAGGAGGTCCAAAATTTAAGCAGCACCTCAGGGAAGACTACTTCCATGTCACCTGACCGAGTGGGTGATGAGGAAGTAGAGGCTGAACAGAAGCCCAATGAAGTAACACCACCCAAAGATGAGTTTGAACCCTTAAATAAGAGGAAGGTTTCTCCCCTAAAACCTTCTTCCTAGAAGAAATTGAAAGCCACCATGACCAAGATGCAGATTTTCCTCACCTGAAATGATTTTGACTTCATCATCGCAGCCCTGAACGATGCTTCACTCGAAATAACAAAGAAACAAGGAGTGAAGCAGGAGGAAATCAATGATAGAATTGAAGTCAAACTCCGAGGGGTACATCAGGCCCTTCAGTCCAGTTGTGTAGTCTCCACTACACCTCTTCGATCGAGAGAACCAGAGTTGGGAGATGAGCCAAACCAACTCCACCGACTAGATGATACAGTCGAAGCTCGCCTTTGATGAGCACACGAAGAAACAAAACAAGCCACTCAAGACTTGAAGAAAGTGCAAGGAGTACTTGTAGAATAGCGGCGAGCTACAAAACAGGAAAACATTGCTCTCCAAGCAAAGTTTGATGAAGAAAAAGCACAGATACATCAAGGAAAAGAGTAGTTGCTCGCGGAGCAACTGGAAGTGAAAGAAGCGGTAAACAAAGCACTTTGCTCTGTGACAGTCATAGAAGTAATGGCAGAGGACCGAGACATGCAATAATTAGAGAAGCTCATAGAAGATATCCATCAGCTACAACAACGCATAGCAGACTTAGAGCTCTGCACAGTGCGTGAGACTCCAACGAATGTAAGGGATCAAAGAGAAGAAACTGCTCGAAGCACAGTTGGAGAATAAAATCCCTTGCTATGGAACATAAGAAACTTACTGATCGTAGTGCCCATACCTACGAGAAACTCACTGAGAATCCAGAACTGAAGGCACTGGAGTCGTAGCTCCAAGAGGCAAAGTATCAAGCTGAAACGATACAAGCATAGCTGAATCCCCTGTCAGTTGTGGAAAGAATGAAGTGATCCCAAGAGAAATGCACCACCCAGTAGTAGATCCACACTATCCAGAGAAGAGTTATGGAAGTAACTCATAGGCTTAAACCTGTACAAGATAAGGCTTACCAATTGTTCACAGAGGTCGAAGGTCGAGGAGCAGAACTAGAGCAAGTTGTCACTACAGCTGAAGAATGCCTGGAGGGACCTCTGAATGCGATAGTCATCCAAGATTTCATCGCACAAAATACCATGGCACAACAAAAAGTCGAAGAAGCTCGAGGATTTTGAAGCATAACTACCCAGATTAGAGTGACTCAGGAATAGTCACAGGTGAGTGTTGGGGGCTTGTTGTCCCTTGACCAAGTTTTGGGAGATCCTTTGTCAAGTTTGACCTATTTTGGTACTTCGACAACATGTTGAAGGTGAAGCAAAAGAAGAAGCAGAGATCATGGGATCTCGTACTGTTTTGGGTCCTTTTTGGGATTTGGGATTTGGGATTATGTAACGGGTATGGGATGTCGGCCCATGGGTTTACCCATGTTTAGGCCTATTTTGTAAAGTATAAATATATGTATAGGCAATGTAAGAAAATAACATTTACGAATGGATAAATGCTATATCTATGTGATTGAAGGATTGTAAGAGCTATGTGCATATTGTGTGAGACTTGCAGAGCTACGTGCAAGTAATTGTAAGAAGACTTGGTGATTTACCATAGCTCGAAGAAGGAGGATCTGAAGGAGTGCGCACAGATCTCCTATCTTCTGCAGAGTAGGATTTTGATGCTATGTGCCTGTAAGAAGCTTGACAAAGATAATAAAGAAGAAGACTTGGTGGACGTATCCCCAGGGTGGGGGTGAACCATGTATATGCTGTGTTGCTCTGCTTTATGCAATGTGTTTATGTGTTTATGTCTTTAATTTCTAAGTGCATGGATATAGATATATAGAGCTTCTTATGCTTTGTGTTAATGATGTATATGGATGTTAGATCTGACCTATGTGAATGTACTTAGTGCTTGGATCTTTTAGATCTAATCTACCTCTCTATGATAAGTGCTTAGATACATCAGATCTGAATGAATGATGTGATTCTCTATTTTATTTGTGGAGTAGATAGTGGTTAAATATTGATGAATTGTTTGTGCTAAGTGCTCTGTTAAGTATTACAATCACAGATCTGTGTCCCAGCTAAGGTTGCAGACAACTGAGTCCTGCAACCACCCCTGCCTCTACCTCAGGTGAGACTTCATCTGCTTTGCAGGTGTTGTCGAAAGGGCCAGTAGTTAGGGATTTGATGGTGCACTATTTTATCATTGAACCTCGGGTTTACCCCTGTGCCAACAGTTTCTCAATCCGAGTCTCTGTTTTCATTTTATGCCCAGTTGCAAGTCGCATCCCAAACCATTTTGGGGAATCTTGGCAATTCATCCTCGGGGCATAAAAGCATAACAAAACAAATTTTTTGAGCTCCACGAGATTTTTCATGCTTGTTTAGGCATGGAATAGGTGACCACATTTTCCATTCGCTCGCGAAGCATGGTTTCGTAAATTGGACCCCTAAATCCAAATGTTGCATTACTTCTTACTAAGCAAAGCACTAGTTATTAAAATCGATGAAAAAAACAACTTTTGAGGGGTTGGAACCAGGAGTGAGGGGTTCTCTAGCTAAACTCCTATGCCAGGAATCCAACAGAGACAATGGTTCCTCAAACTGAGTCTTGGTTTTCGTTTTATGCCTAGTTGCAATTCGCATCCCAAACCATTTTGGGGACTCTTGGCCAATTCTCGCTCATGGTATAAAAGACTAATAGATTAACATTTTTGAGTTCCATGAGATGTTTCAACCTTATTTAGGCATGGACTAGGTGAGAAAATTATCCATCCTCTCCCAAGGCATTGTTTCTTAAATTTGTCCCTTAATCCAAATGTTGCATTGCTTCAAACTGAGCAAAACACTAGTTGTCTAAATCAATGATTAAAGCAACTTTTGAGGCATGGAACCCATGAGTGAGGGGTGCTCTGGATGAAATCCTATCCCAAGAACCCATCAGAGTCAACGATTCCTCAATCCGAGTGTCAATATTTTTTATATGCCCAGTTGCAAGTTGCATCCCAAACCATTTCGGGGACTATTGGCTAATTGCTCCCGAGGGAATAAAAACCTAACGAAGCAAAAATTTTGAGTTCCATCAGATGTTGCAAGATTTTTTAGGCGTGGACTAGGTGACTATATTTTCGATCCACTCCTGAGGCCTAGTTTCGTAAATTGGACCCCTTAATCCAAATGTTGGTTTTCTTCAAACTGAGAAAAACACTAGTTCTCTAAATCAATGAGTAAAGCAACTTCCAAGGCATGGAACCCAAGAATGATAGGTGCTCTAGCTGAAATTCTATCCCAGGAATCCATCGGAGTCGACGGTTCCTCAATCTGAGTCTCAATTTTTGTTTTATGCCTAGTTGCAAGTCGCATCACAAACCATTTTGGGGACTCTTGGCAATTCCTCCTTGGGGCATAAAAGCCTAACATAGTAGCATGTTTGAGATCCATGAGATTGTGCATGATTGTTTAGGCATGGACTAGGTGACCACATTGTCCATCTGGTCCTGAGGCATGGTTTCGTAAATTGGACCCCTCAATCCAAATGTTGCATTTCTTCTTACTGAGTAAATCCCTAGTTATCGAAATCGATGAAAAAAACAACTATCGAGGGGTTGGAACCGGGAGTGAGGGATTCTCTATCTAAAATCCTATGCCAGGAATGCAACAGAGACAACAGTTCCTCAATTTGAGTCTCGGTTTTCATTTTATGCCCAGTTGCAAGTTGCATCCCAAACCATTTCAGGGACTTTTAGCCAATTCCCGCTCAGGCCATAAAAGACTAACAAAGCAACATTTTTGAGTTCCGTGAGATGCTACAAGCTTACTTAGGCATGGACTAGGTGACCAAATTATCGATCCGCTCTTGAGGCATTGTTTCATAAATTTGACCCTTAATCCGAATGATGCATTGCTTCAAACTAAGAAAAACACTAGTTGTCGAAATCAATGATTAAAGCTACTTCCGAGGCATCACACTTATGAGTGAGGGGTGCTCTAGATGAAATCCTATCCCAGTAATCCATTGGAGTGGACGGTTCCTCAATCTGAGTCTCAATATTCATTTTATGCCCAGTTGCAAGTCGCATACCAAACCATTTCGGGGACTCTTGGCCAATTTCTCCTGATGGCATAAAGACTAACTAACTACATGTCTCTGTTAACTAACTACTATATCTTACTGCCTTGAAAAAATACTGCACCAATTTCAACTGCACATTGAGTTTAATAACCACTACTTCCTACATAAAAATGTGGGTTGCACTATTGCTAACCATCACCATAACTAACTTATTCTTCAACTTGGATTGAACAAAACTAATATTTGTATAGTTCTACTCTTGGCTTGAACAAAACTAATATTTGTATAGTTCTACTCTTGTATTGAACAAAACTAACATTTGTATAGTTCTACTCTTGTCTTTCCTTAGACATATTGTCAACTAAATCACCCAATATTTGAAACACACCAAATGATGGTTGGATTTGTTACTCCATAGCATTGACCCTCATCTTCAATGGACATTTCTTATAATAATTCTAATTTTCACAAATCCAACAAACAACAACCTTACTACTATTTTTTTCTTAGATCCATATGATAAATTTATCATGTCCTTAGGGTTATCACATTAATATGTCCTTAATATGTCCAAAATAAAGAGGGATAACACATTAAATTAGGTGGTTGACCACTAATATTGGCAATTGCACCTATAGTCTAATTGTGCATCCAAAACTAAAGATATAAATTTTTTATTTAGAACTTTGAATATAGAGAAAAAAGTTCATAAATTAGAACTAGGATGATGATGGACTACTAACTAACAACACATGCACATGCAACTGAAGGTACAACCAAATAGGTACCTGTAAGATATTTTGTTGTTGAGTGAGGAAAGCTTAGGACAAACAGATGCCAGAAATGTGACTGCATCTAGTAGATATGATAAGCAAACAAGGACTAGAGGTGAAAAAAAGAATAAAATTTTGTAGACGCATGAAATGTTTTCTTGCCGAAGGAGGATCATGCTCTTATGATGATGAGAGCATAGGAGACATAGATGTTACACTCAGGTATAAGCATCTGGTGAAACAATCGGTACCTAAGGAACTACCTCATATAGATGTTGACTTCATTGTCAACAATAGGACATATCACATTGCACCATCCTCCATGCATGGCTTGGGGCTATTTTCCATGGATGGAATAATTGTAAAATACAATACAGTAAATGAATTGATGGACTATGTCAGACCGTGTTACAATTATAATGATTAGATGTGGATGGTTCGGTACATGAAAAGTATGCGAGCATATGCAATCACCACAAATTATATACAACTAATAAACAAGGATAAAAATAAGGGAGGGATGATCTATATTGATGGAAGCCCTAAAGCTTCCGACAATATCGTAGGGTTTATAAAAAACACATGACCTGAGACAACATACAAACAACCAAATTGCATATATGAGGGACGTGAAGAGAATCAGGTAGTCATGTGCACAATAAAAAACATAGCTCCCAAGGAAGAGTTATTAGTGGATTACCTTTTGAATCAAATAGAAACATTGACTAATAGTTTGCAGGTTCTTATGCAACACCTCTTTAAGAAACCTCTATTTATTGCATTATATTTTTTTGTTATCTTTAACATTGTTGTAAATATTATCTTTAACATTGTTTTTTGTTATCACTATCTATTTTTTAAATATCCGGGGGTTCTAATTATATTATAATGTGGCAGGATGATCGTGGAAAAGGGCCAGCCGTAGAACATGTAAATGATTATCAATTTCCACTTTCATGTTACGTTGTTTTTATTATTTGCTTATATAATTTTATTGAAATAACATTTTTTTTGTTCAAATTATATGTAGTCCGCAGGCCATGTTGATCATGATTCCGCTGATAAGGAGGGTTTTTATTCATCTGTTGATCTGATGGTATTAATAAAAAAAAGGATCATTAAAGCTAACAAGAAACTTGATAGCTTCTTAGATCGTCTAGACCAAACTCCTGATGTTAAAGAAAATATCAAGCTCCTTATATCACAACTTAACACATATAAGGAAATAACCATAATTTAAAGTGTTTTTTTTTAATGTACTCATATGTTCAATTATGATACCTTTTTCTTTAACTTTTACATTATCTCACGAAAAAACGTTTTCTTTTATATAAAGACATTTTTGGAGCCTGTTCAGCCCAGTGTTGGTAGTAGTGGTGCTACAGAGATGCTACAGAGTCTTGATGCAGACGTTCATACAATTGCTAGAGTATTATTTACTTCTCCATCTTCCACACCTAATTTAGATAGGAGCCATGACACACACCACCAGACATCCACACCTCGATCAAATTCTAGAGATGGTGGATGAGATGAGGATCATGGTGATATGGTTGAGATGGTTGCATTTCCTAGAGCTAGACATGTGACAAGCACAGGGACCCTTCCATGCACATTTTTGGTCGACGATAATGGACTTCCATTAAAATAACTAAGACTCCCAGGTAGTTTTAATTCATATTTTAATCGTTTAATGTTATACGTCTCATACATAAATCATCTATATTATTAATTTAAATTAATGATCATATCTTTTTGTGTGTAGAAAACAACTTTTTTTATAGGCACTTAGAGAGCAAGGCCTTGTTGATTTTTGGGGAAACCTTATGCATGAGGTGGAATTGCCATAATTCCAACCTAAAAAAGGAACTTATGGATTATCTTGAAGGCCTCTTTGGAGTAGACACGTTCAATAAAAAAACGGTCACCTCTGCAATGGGTGAATATTTAAAATATACACGGGATGTTTATAGACGAAGCTTGACAGGAAATCCTAGGTATGAGTGTCCTCCCTCAATTCTAGAGAGGGATTGGAAGGCGATCATTGATAATGCAAAAGATAATATTTTGAAAAAATCAGGAGAACAAATAACTGGTACACCAAGGTAAATTACAATATTTTGATTTTAATACCAGCTTTATTTTTCTTTAGATCTAAATAAAAGTGTGGTTATATATAACATACTTGAAAATTTTGATGAAAGGTTGCCTGACACTTCAAAGGCAACCAAAGCAAGGATTTCCAAACATGGCCAACACAAGCTAGGCTAGGGAAGTTACTCGAGGTTATAGTCATGAATCGTAAGTACCCAAACATCTTAAGAATATTATTTGTATCACCTTACAACTTTTAGGTCATTACAACCAAAAACATTAAAAAACCATACCCTTATGCAATGCAAGGCGACGACTTCGGAACTGAAACCACAGAGGAAGAACTCCAACTTGGTTACAAGTATGGTTATAAAGTCGTGGTTGATCATAGGAAAAGCATGGGGCAGACCCCAAGATACAATTTGTGGGATAAGGTAAATAAAAATCAGTCCACATTAACCTTTCATTACTTATAAAATACGTAAATGTTTGATATCGTCGATAATTTAATGTCTTACTTTGTTTTAATCAGGGGAGAAACACTATCAACAAAACCATTAGTACTGGAAAACAGAGCGTTGATAGTGCAATGAAGATAGAAGATCATGGTTCTCCCCAACAACCCCATCTCAGTGAGGTGCAACCCCATGATGTTCCTATGACTGAGGCCCACAGTGGTAAAATGCCTTTATATTAATCATATACTTAATAATTTTGTACTTATAAATTTTGATGTTTCAATGGTAGAGAATGTCATAGTTGATCCTCCTCGACCTGAAGATCAGGTGAATAGACTGACAACCATTCCAACAGTGCCGACTAGAGGACCAGGTAAATAATTACATTGCATAGTTTGTTTTTTAATATTAATGAACTACTTCAATGATATTTAAAAATTGGCCATATAAATTTAATATTTTTTATTTTTGTAGGTGATGGCCCCTCACAACAACATCCACACTGTGGGTATGAGACCAGACGTACTCGATGTGAAAGGACTAAAACAACATCAGCTGCTAAAGAGAACCCAGTAAACAAAGACATGGAGATGGATGAATTACATAAGACCTGGAAAGCACAAAAGAAGACTAAAAGAAATTCATGATGTCATGTAATAATTTTATAAGACAGTTAGATGTACATTATATAGCTGAACATGTAATGATGCATATAATGCATTGACATTATGGGTACCTTTTCATATGATAATATACAAAAGGTTATTTCTATGGCTTGTATATATCTGTGAATGTAATTTTCTGATACACTTAATGATAATTTTAGCTTCTCTTATAGGACTTGGTATATATTGATTCAATACTCCTTGATTCAAGACATGAGAATGCAAGCAAGACCTGGTGCCTTGTGCTTGGGCTATGGAGTCTAGGCAACAAATAGAACTTGAATATGAAATATGCAACTTCCAAAATCTTATGACATGATATATGCAACTTTGAAAGTCTTGTGACATGTGAGATGTGGCAAGCATCTTTTTCCAAGCAATGTGCAAACTTTAAACTTGGTGCAACATGAAAAAATAAATTTTTGGGAAGATGCAATAAATATAAATTTTAAGGATTAAACATGAGGGGTTGGAAATGGCCATGTTAAACATTTTATAATATTTTTTCAGAGCATTACCCTTATTTTCATTGTGTCTCACATGACAAAGAAACAAAATCACATTGCCATTGTCAATTTATATGTGGAGGGTTATTCAAGGTTTCGAGACTTTCTTCATATTTTCCTACTTTAATCCTCTCATGGTCATGCTAATCCATATATAGGTCCATGATATAAACACTCATTTTTATAATGTTGACATAAATTCCAATCTTCACTTTGTCGATTAGAGGGCACAATTTTGACAACAATTTAAATTTTTTAGTTCCATGAAATTTATTTTGTTTCTTCAACAAAATTAAGAATTAAACATGAGGGGTTGGAAATGGTGATGTCAAACATTTACTCTTTCACACATATGCATCATCTCAATCTTCATGTCTACAATATGTGGAGGTTTATTCAAGGTTTAAAGAATTTCTTCATATTGAAATACAAATTTGGTGGACCCAACAAACAAATTATTTACCACACCGCCTTTTGCACAAAATGACACTTCCATCAACAAAGAAATAGATGGGATAGTACGTTGAAGTCATTGAGCCAACACAATGGACTCGGCAGTTGACTAGGATGGAAATCCATGAAAGCATCCAAAGACAAGCCCTATTAGGGAGCCACAATAATCGTTGAAACTCCAAATAGAATGGAGAAGGCTTTGTTTTTCAGTGCCTCTCACAATGAGCTTCCCCAAACTTACACCTCATGTTTTTTGTAATATGTGTTATTACATATATGTGTGGTAGAATATATATGTATGTTTTATTACACATATATGTAATAAAATATATACATTATTACACACACACACACACACACACCGTAACACATCAAATATGTTATTATATCCCAAATCCATATTACAATACTTGACCCACATCCACCTGCAAAGATAACAATAGACTAGACCCTATAACAATAGAGACTGGGGACCCATTTGGATGAGAAGGAGTATGAATTGAGACCCAATTGGCCGACTTACTTAATTCATTAGATAAATAATAACATAAAGAGAAAACATTATTAACCCCATAAACACTTAACAATCAAGTTCTTTTATAACATATTGTATTTGTAGATGATCCCTTGCTAAGTTGAAATCTTGCAATGGGATTTGAACTTAGCCTCGTTGTTACTTTTTATTGCACATGTAACCAAAGTATGCCAATTCCAAGTGCCTTTGGTTGTCTTGGATGACACCATCATTTATTATCAATCCCTATGAAGCACCATCAAAGTGTAGGTTATGCCAAGTAGGTTTTCCTGTTTGCTAGTATATTGATGATGTCTTAGTGGTGCTTTTATCATTGTCATTAGAAACATTTTAGGGTGGGGTTGCTAATACTAAATGACTTCATTTATACATTAAGTAGGTTATAGTCATACAATGACGATGATACTTAAGACGATCATGATGGAAACACCCCTCTTAATAATTAAATACAATATTTTGAATGTTTGGAACTCTTAGGTGGTTATGGTACCTTAGACAAGTTCAATTTTCATTTTCATTTATAATAAACATGAAATATTTGGTGAGGGGGATCAAAATCCTAGGATGTATTGCTTCAAGGATTTGCACGGAAAATTTATACCACAATGAACTAAGGGTTCCACTTGTGTTAGTTATGGTAGGTTTTGACTCATTCATTGCTAAATCACAATTTAATTGATTCAACTAAACAACCTTAAAAAGAACACTAATTAGGTTTGATTTCATGATATGTACATGAACATCATAAAAGTTTAACATCATAAATTCATATCTCACCTTTAAATATATCACAAATCCTTATTCAGGTAAATCATATAAATTGACTATGAGATTCTAAAAAGGCATATCACTTGGCTTCCCCTACTCACCTACTAGGAAATTCAAGGTAAAGGAGAAGTACCCTAACATACCTTATCTTCTACTAGGTTATCACCAAAACCTTACTATGAAATAATCACCAAAAACGTAATTCACATATCTTCCTTATAGATATCCTAACCTTCCTTAGTTACTTAAAGTATATATATGGTTCCTTAACCTAATTTATAGTCTAATAACCCTTATTAGGTATAATGGAAGGGGGTTACCCTATTATAACCTAGTCTCAGTTGCACTTACAAGTAAGCCTCCCTCTTAACACATATATCTTTTTTTCTATCCAACATTATTTTGGATCATTTAATTATTTTATTAGATGAGGTATCACACAAAAGTATGATGGATATATCCTTATATTTAAAGCCTTGACATTACCTCCTATGTGTTATCCAAAACTCTATTTAGGACTGTCATAAAACTACAAAAGTATTCCATTGTCAATGGTGATTAAAGTGTTGATGTCTTGGAATGTTTTTATGACACCTTGTTTTCCACATCCCGAAGAAGCCAAAATATGTTAAGGAATTCCAAAGGACCTTGTAATTAGTCCAAACGTTGCCTCCTTTCACTATTGTATGAAGGTTTGCTAACCATATTTTTTAGTGGTGTTGGCATGTCTTTTGGCTTGATTGGTTGACCACGATACATTCCTACCCTAACCACCCCAAACAATCTACCTAAACAATGCAACATTTATATTGTTTGCTAGTTGAGAGGGTCGATTTATGCTACAATCATGGTTCCAAAGAATTCATCTATATTGTATGATGAGAAACAAATTAATTTCTGAGTGTTGATGAATGAATGATAAGTTTGGTTAATGATATAATTTTTGTGCCTTGGCATATAATAATGAAATTTTCTAATCTGGTAGCATTGTATTTCTTCTAAATTTATTACATTGAGCTCGTTGCCTTATTCTCTCTTTACAATAGTGACACTTCATGTGTTTCATGGCATATACTCATTGAATGGATGCAAAATTATTGGTTATGAAATTTTTACAATGATGCTCTATTTCATTGCTATCATAAAGACCCAATTTCATGCTTAAATGTTTCATAAGTACTTGTTCATGCTTCACTTCTTGTACATATGAAATTTGCTAAATGACGACTATCTTTCGAATGAATATGTACTTTTTACTTAGAAAGTTTCACCTTGAACATTGTATATTTCTTCATCACTAATTATGAGTAATGGTGCATTGGTGTGTTTTTTTTAATAAAGTAAGTGTTTTCCTTCCAAGAATTCATTGAGCATTTTATTCTCATAATTTTCTTGAAGCATCAGTTTAGAGAAGTCAACCCAAGTCAAACAAAGTCCTTTTCCTCACCTGTCTAGAAATGCAATGATAGGACTTAGTATTATCCCACTAGGAAAACCCTCCTTATGTTAGAAACCATGGCCTTTCCCAACTAGATTCCCACAAGCTTTGGACTTAGAATAATATTTCTAAATATTCCCAAAAAAAGGAATGGCCCTTCATTTTAAATATTCCCACAAGGTTTGGAATGTGGATAATATTTAAAGATTAATAAAACCAACTGTGATGAAAATCCATGAATGCATCTAGAGACAAACCTTCTCAGGGAGCAATTAAAATCCTAAAATTCCGAGTAGAATAGAGAAGCCTTTGTTTTTCAAGGCCACTCGTGATGAGCTTAGCCAACCTTACAAATTATATGTTTAGTAAATATCACACATATAAATATATTTGATATGTATATGTTATCTATTTTAATAACATATCCATATCAAATATATATTGTTACATATATATCTTTTGGTTGACTCATTGAATTTCTCCTATGCCAAACATTCATCAAAATATGTTATTTTCACTATGTTAAGGGATTCTACAACTAGAACTTGTCTTTATTGGACAAGACATATTCTCTAGATGTCTTAGTATAACCATAAAAAACCCAATTTAATGGAGAATTATTCCTCCTAGGTTAATGCCCCCTTGAATGTGAAAATAAGACCTTCAGATAATTATTTCAAGAAAAGTCATTCTCTATTCTGGCATACTTGAATTTTTGAATATATATGAGAGCCTATTGAGATGAATTGATAGACTAAATATATATATCTGAGGGTAACTCTTGATTGGATGTGACACTCCATATTTGTACTCTTGAAATCAAAACTAGATGGTGCTTGATCACATGCAGAGCGATCTACCCATACCTTATTTACTTCAGAGAATTTCCCTTTGTGAAATGTTTTCAAGAATATAATGAACTTCATAGCCTATAATATTCTTCCAATAGATGCCCCCTTTCTTCAAAAATAATTTTTTTTTTTTTTTGCTCAATTTGTTTTTTAAATAAATCATTTTCGTCGCAATTTTGATGCCCTATAGAAATCCTCCGACGATTTTGCTATAAAAACCACGAAAGTGTTAATCTCAATTGCGACGAACCATAGAAATATTGCAACGATTTTTCTGTACAAACCACAAAAGCATTTGTCTCACTTGTGACGAACCATAGAAATCCTATGATGATTTTTTTATATAAACCAGAAAGTGTTCGTAGCAATTCCGACGAACCATAGAAATCTTGCGACAATTTTTCTATACAAACCACAAAAATTGTATAGCGATTTCGTTGCTATATACCCTGTGTTCGTCGCAATAACGATGAACTATTTGAAATTTTATTTGTCACAATTTTTTCACTTACTTTGCCTATATTGTCGAGTGTGCGGCGATTTCCCTACTGTGTCGCTCTTTCGATGAATTCTTTACGTATTCGTATTGGTGACAATATTTCTTTTTTTTCGCAATTGTGACAACATCCCTATTGTCGTTTCTCTTGCAACGTTAATCAAGGTTCGTCACACGTGCCACGTCACATGAAATGATGTTTGGGAGACTCAATATTTGTCACAATATCCAGGACATAACGTCGTAAGAGCATCGAAATAGCCGTCGCAAAATGACCCAAATTTGCTAGTGATCTTAGGCCACCCCAAAGGAGCTACCCTCAAATACCCAGTCAATGGATTATATTTGAAGAAATTCTACCCTTGAGCGTAACCATTTTACCTTAGGTTTTCCTTTCTTTCCTAGTTGTCTTTATCATTTTTTGAAATAACTCTCTCATTATGTGAGCCTAATTGAATGTCCTTGTGTCAACATATGAATTCTTCGTTCACTTATCACATTGGGTATGTGGATGGAGCCAACCACTAGACCCAGAATCTCTCTTTGGCAGCTTGGGCCATTTACACCCCAGACCATATGTTGCTTCAATCTAGCGGCATATTCCTCGACCCCTCCACCAATAAGAAATTTGAATACGCTATTTTCATTGGTCTCCTCTCTAAGGCTAGTCACCTTTGTATTTGTCACCTTAACATCCTATTATATTCTCATCTCATTGTCCAGCAATTCAACAATGTGTATCGTGTCCATGATCCATGCCTATATCGCAAGTACCTACATGTTAAACTTCTGCTACAAAATTTTGAGTCCATCACATTTTCTCATATTGCTAGAAACCACAACGAGATGGCATATAACATAGATAATCAAGTACTATATTAGAATTTATCACATTAACATAGATATTTCATTCATCCCTCAAACAACTAAAAACAAAAACACATATCAAATACATACACACATGACCAAATAGTCTACTCATATATATAGATCAATCATGTGTTTGATACAAAAAATCAATACATACTTGCCTTAGCTCCATGGCTAGGCCTTCTCATCATATCTATACAAAATAGGGGAGTTCAAATGAATCCTACATAATACAAAATCAAGCCCAACCTGTATGAAGTCCTCCTACCACCTAGGGTAACCCTAGTTTCCTTACATCATCTCTAGCTAGTGGAGCTCCCCCCGATGAAATATTCACAGCAAGAATCCACCTTGTCATTGCTACACCCACAATCGTTTCCCATCGAATCACTGACCTCTAGTGCAGGTCCCCACTAATACATAACTCTAGGATACCCTCGTCTCGTATATGAACCCAAAAATCCTCGGGAACTATGTCCAAGATACCATTGAGGCATCTCCTTAGTTCCTCCATATCCGAGTCTCATTCCCCAGGCTCAACTCTACCCCAACCCCCTGCTGGTCCAACTCCCACTGCATGTGTCAACCTTTCTCCCACTACATGTGTCAGACCTGCCCCCACTACATGTGCTGGGCCTGCCCCCAAATAATCAAATCGATGTTTCCTCCTAGCCCTCCCCCCCTCTACCCGCTCATCTTATACCATCCCCTAAGGAACATATACCTCACAACCACTAGGTCCCACATCTGCATGACCAAAACCACAAATATGTATCAGTACCAATAATATATACATATATAAAACCAACGATAAAGTGAAAAAAGAAGAAGAATAAGTGACATAAAATCACCTCTGTTGTCCTAATCCTCCCCAGGAGGAAGGTGCATTCCTGGATGACGTCGAAAGTCCATCCCATAATATGGGAAATCATAGAAGACTTGAGGGGTCTTCCACCAGACCCACTAAAATGTAGGGGTAAAATACTACCCCGCAACCCCTCCCCACTTTCGAGGAAACAACTCTCCCACCTCATCAATCACGGATCCTACACCGCTGGCGGTTCCAAAATATTCTGAGGGTGTAGTAAAACCAGCCTCTCAAAAATGAAGGCACACAAAACTGAGCCAAAGGAGAACTCACAACCTCTCACCTAAAAGACTCCCAATCTCTCTCCCTCCACTGCACCGACATCCTCGCTATCGGATTGGAAACCTGCATCCACGATAACAGAAGCTATGTTAGCTCATGATCATGAAAAAACACCCATAAAATCCATATAAAAACATTGTTTCCCTTGCGCGACTATTCCCATAACAGTTGTGCACATCTACATGAGTGTTCTAATAAAAGTCGTGCATATATGCGTGACTGTTTCACTTATAGTCACGCACTCCTGCATGACTGTTCACCAAATATTTTCACGGTTCTTGCATCACCTTGGGTATGACTTTCTATTCGACATCCGTGCATGTGTGCGGCTATTATTTTTACATCCACACACATTTTTATGGTTGTTACTTGAAAAAACGCACACATGCCCACCCCCCTCTACATGGATAAAACTCCGAGCACCACACACATGCATGAGTGACATTGATACAATCATGTACTTTGTGTGGATTTATCAATTAAACTTGTGCATATGTGTGTAGGGATCACAAGATCTCCCATGCAAACCCACCCTCACACCTAAAAAAATTACCATACGACCCCCTACCCTCCAAAAAACATTCCTACACTATGCAATAGGTTTTGACGTATTACCTCGGTCTCTTGCCACTCTAATATGACCTCACATGCTCTCCCACGAGTTAGAAATGTCCACACAGAAAACTCTCAGGCCTCCACAACAATAAGTACACATGAGGTGGTTATGTGGGCCCCATGCCCTTATACACTACTGCATATTGAAAAATTTACGATGACAGTACCCTTTCGTTGCAAAATTCAAGATAAATAGTTCAATTTTTTGATTTTTTTATAAATCCAACCCGAATTCGTCACTCTTGCGATGAAACCAGGCATTTGTCGCAAGAGTGATGAAAGTGAAGATAGTGCACTGTCATCGCTCTTGCAAAGACCTTTGGTTATCATCGCAAGAGTGACGATAACCATTGACCATTACACTATTTGACAAAGTCAACATTGACCTTTATACTATTTGACCAAATCAACATTGACTTGGGCAATGTTCGTTGCTCTTGCGACAAAAAAATATCTATAAATATTTTTCAAATTAGAGATGTTGCGACAATATTGCTATAACAACGATGGTTCATAAAGGGTATTTTTGTGCGGAAGAATATCACAGAATATTAGAGGCGGTAAAAAAAGTAAAGATGGTGAAAAGGGTGATGGTAGATGTTATTGCCGTTGCAAAATATGTTGCACTACACGTCCCATAAGAATTTTAATAGAAACAACTAAAAAACATTGTAGGAAATATGGGCACATTGATGGTGGATTGAATGAATATCGTCCTGTGGTAATTAGCTATATATTCATTATCTATTTTTATATTGTCGATTATGTATATATATATAATTATATATGTGTATATATATTGTTTGAATATTTGTTATACACACTAATTTTTCATGATTGTTTGTAATCATAAAGTTAGAGTTTCCCTCTAACGTTTTGCATAATATTGCACCAAGTAATACTAGAAATGATGTTGTACAAGATGAGGAGCATGATCAAGCAAATGAGGATCTCATGCAAGAAAATGATGGGACAAATAAAGTTAATGATCCCATGGAAGAAGATGATGGGGAAAATAATATGATCCAAGATTTGTTTACTCAACCGGATGAGGATGGGGACAATGATGGTATATATGATGAACATCTATTAGAAAAGGAAAATAAATGACTTTACAAAGGCTCAAGAGAAAATATTCTCTCCGCTACATTGCTACTAGTGAACTTAAAGGTTATGAATATATTGTTGAACACTTGTATGGAACAGATCCTAAGGTATGTAATATGTTTAATCTCATATACATAAATTTTGACTTTTTTCTATTTTTTTTAGTGTTAATTAATGTGTAAAATAAGAATGCAATTTTTATGATTAATATTCTTTACATTAACTAGTTATTTGTTATGTTGTAGATTGTTAGGTGATTTTGTTTTACCATCGTCAAATATTTTACCTCGCACATATCGAGATTTTCATGCCATTATGAAAGACATTGGACTGGATTATCAAACTATAGATGCATGTCCTAATTATCATATTAGTTATTATGGAAAACATGATTCGAAAACAGAATGCCCACAATGTCTTATCAATAGATATTGAACCGATCAAACAACAAAAAGGGTGCCTCGAAAGGTTCTTCATCATATTACCATAATTCCATGTTTGTAGTGATTGTTCAGGTGTGAAATCTTAGCACAATTTATGGATTACCATGCACGTAACATAAGTGGATATGGTGTTCTTTGAATGCTTTCTGATGGTTATGCATTTAGGGAAATTGAGGAAAAATGGGTAGATTTCAAAGATGAACCTCTTAATATTAGGCTTTCATTGGAAGCTGACGGTGTTAATCCATTCAAAGAGCTTAGGTCTATTTAATCAGTGTGGCCTATTTTTGTTATCAACAATAACATTCCTCCTTGGATGTCAATAAAGAGGGAGCACATAATGTTGACAATTATTGTTCCACGTATTTGTTTACATTATTTTTTTGAATGTAACGTTTTCATTTGTTTCGTTTTTTTCATAATATCTTTTGTTTATTTATTTACTTATATATACATATCATGGTTATAGTCATTATGTGTAATTTCAAACAATTAGGTAAGTAAAAAGTTAAATATATGAATGTATATATCGAGCCTCTTATCAACGATATACTGAAGCATAACTTTATGAATCATAGATGGTAGGAGGGATAAAGAAAAAATTGCCAAAATTTTTACTGACATTCATGAATCCTATCATGCAATGCGAAGTGTGATCCGATCAAATAGAGATGGTGATCAAAATAACATTCCATGGTTATTAACATAGAAATAAAGAAATGATGTAAAAGATGACATTCAAAGAATTAAATTTCCCACGGGTTTTGCTTCAAACATAAATAATATATTAACAAAGAAAGGTGAATTTGGTGGGGTAAAAACAAATGATTGACATACCTTCACTAAAGTAATAATTTTGGTATACATATTTATATATTTTCCTTATATACATCTTTTAAGATTTTTATATTTTTTGTCTACTTTGGTCAAAGCAAATAACGATTCAATTTTTTTGTTACAGTATGTTCTACCGCTATCTCTCCCAAACGACTTTAACAACAACATCAAACACGTTATATATGATCTTGGCACATACATGAGGTAAGTAGTTGTGATTTATATGAAAAAATTTCTTTCAATTTGTTGTTGTACTTAATGACATGTGTTTTACCTGTAATGTAATATATTATATTATGTTACGTTGAAACATGTTATTTTCTTGTGTCGTGATTGTTAAGAACCAAATATCAAGATACCATAGAAAAACCTCTGAATAAGTACTCAACGCCTTGAAAAAGAGAGAATTTAATATAATAAGCCTCTTCGAGGGGGAAACCTCTTTATACACCACATAAATTTCCAAATACAAGATGATTCCAACTAAAAGTGCCTCCTTGGTATATATAGGAGACTAGGAGGTACAATCACAACTAATGGACCCAAGCTGACATAAATAAAATAACATTACTAATGTAATATGCCCCAATTAAGAGGTAATGTACCACTATTTAGGGATTAACATGCCCCTCCCCTTGAGACAAGTTTTTTCCAGAATTCTTGAGTAAATATGGATGCTTTTGTATAAAAGACTCATCTTCCCAAGTGGAATCTTCAGTAGGTAGTTTCCTCCACTTAATGAGATACTCTGAAATGGATCTATTCCTCAGCTAGCGTATTCTTATATCAGTGATGGCTTCAAGCTTCGATATGATTTTTCCTTCCTCATCAAGTTTTGGAAATATAATTTGAATTGGGATCTTGTCACCTAAAACCTTCTTTAAGCATGAAACATGGAAAAATAGGTGTACTCGTGAAGATGCAGACAACTCCAATTTGTATTCCATAGTACCAATATTTTTCAAAACCTTAAAAGGGCCATAATACTTTGGCAATAATTTATTATCCTTATTGGATTGCTTGAGGGACATCTATTTGTATAGTTGAAGTCTTAAAAACACCCAATCCCATACTTCAAAACTTCTTTCACTACGATGTTGATCTTCTTGTTGTTTCATGCGATTCTGTGCCATGGTCAAGTTGTCCTTTAAGATGTGGAGAACTTGTTGTTGATGCTCAATGTGATATTCCACTAATTGAACCTTAGATTTTTATTTTAGAGAATAATTGATGGAAGGAGGGTGGTATCCATAGAGTGCCATAAATGGTGTCATTTTTGTTGCAGTATGAAAGGAAGTGTTATACCACCACTTTGCCAAGGGTAACCATTTGAACCATTGTGTTTGTTTATCGGAGATAAAGCAACGAAGGTAGCCTTCCAGAAATTTGTTCACTATATTGGTTTGTCCATCAGATTGAGGATGATAAGATGAGCTATGAGCCAATTGAGTACCCAAACAAGAAAATAATTCTGTCCAAAAATGTCCAGTGAAGATAGGATCTCTGTCACTTACAATAATATTTAGGCTTCCATGTAGCTTTTGAACTGTCTCCATGAATACAGTGGCAACTGTACTAGACTTGAAGGGATGAGAGAGTGCACAAAAGTGTGCATACTTAGTCCGTCTATCAATAATCACCATGATGACACTCTTTCCTTCAGAATTTGGTAACCCTGTGATGAAATCCATGGAAACCTCCTCCCAATGCTGACTTGGGATGGATAATGGTTGTAAAAGACATGGGGTTTTAATTTTTTCCACCTTATTTTGTTGGCAAACCAAAAATTTCACCACAAACCTTTGAACATCTGTTTGAAGTCCATCCCAAAAATTTCCTTCTTGACCCTATGGTAGGTTTTTAAAAATCCCAAGTTCCCTCCTACCGGAGAGGTGTGCAATTCCAATACTACGTTTTGTTTGAGTTGAGATTTCTTACATAAATATAAGCGATATTTTCACCACAGTGAATAATTTTTCCATGTAAATGTATCTGATGCACTACAATCCTGCTGCAGCCTTTAAATGATAGTCCACACATTTTTGTCATTCTTCCATTCATCCCTTTCTTGTATTATCCAATCGGGTTGGATGATAGAGATAGCACAGAGAAAGGCCTCACCATCTTCATCCTTTCTTGAGAGTGCATATGCCAAAACATTTTTCTTCCCTTTTTTATAGACGATTTCGAAATTGTAACCCAATATCTTGGTCACCCATTTTTTTTGTTCTTCTGAAGATAGTCTTTGTTCCAAGACATATTTAATACTATCATGATCTGTTTTGACATTGAAGTGCCTACCTATTAGGTAAGGGCACCATTTCTTCAATGCATGTAGTATTACCATCATTTCCTTCTCATAAATGGGTTTGTGTAAGTCATTTCCATTGAGTGCCCATATTTCAAAATCTAGGGGCCTTCCTTCTTGCATTAGGATAGCACCAATTCCATTTCTTGAAGCATCACAATCCACAATAAAGGTTTTTGTGAAGTCTGGAGTGGTCAAGGAAGGATATTTTCACATCACCTCTTTAAGTTGTTAAAAATATTTAGTTGCCTTTGTAGTCCATGAAAATGCATCCTTATTAGTTAGTGTCATTAAAGGTTCTACTATTCTTCCATAGTGTCAGACAAACTTGTGGTAGTAACCTGTCAAACCCAAAAATTCTCTAAGATTCTTCAATGTTTTGGTAATCAGATAGTCCATCATGGTCTTAATCTTGTTAGGGTCTACCTTGAAACCTTCATGAGATACAATATGACCCAAATACTCTACCTCCTTCATCATAAAGAAACATTTGGATGGTTTGGCATATAGTTGTTGCTCCTTTAGTAGTTGTAGCACCTTGTCAACATGTCACACATGATCCTCCCAATAATTGTTATAGATTAGTATATCATGAAAAAATACTAACACAAATGCTCGAAGGAAGGGATTTAAAATGGAATTCATAAACCCTTGGAATGTGGAAGGTGCATTTGTAAGACCAAAAGGCATGACCAAAAATTCATAATGGACTTCATGAGTTCAGAATGTTGTTTTTGGGATATCTTCTTCCTTCATTCTAATCCGATGATACCCTGAACAGAGATCCAAATTTGTGAAATAGATTGCTCCATGTAGTTCATCTAACAATTCATCAATGATAGGAATGGGAAACTTATCTTTAATAGTGATCTTGTTGTTCTCTTTATAATCTGGACACATACGCCATGAGCCATATTTCTTGAGTACCATTACCACTGGTGCAGAGTAAGAACTTTTGCTAGGTGTAATAATGCCAGCCTCTAACATTTCTTCAACCATACACTAAATTTCTCTCTTATGGGCATAAGGGTATCTATATGGCTTGATCTTAGGAAGAAAACTTAGAGGAATTAGGTGAATAGCATGATCATGATTTTGAGTGGGTGGAAGACCTTTGGGAATATCTTCAAATACTTTGGAATGCTTATCGATGATCCCTTGGAGATCTAGGGGAATAGATGGCTTAGATGTTTGAACATCTAGTGATCATAGTTTTGAAATTACCCCTTGAAGCCCCTTTTTCAATAATGTTTTCATTCCATTAGAGATTATCACCTTACTGGGTTTCCCTATGATACCTCTTAACTCAATTTCTTTTCCTTTCAATGAAAATTTCATGAAAAGTTCTTGAAAATTAAAAGCCACTGTTCCTAATGATTGTAACCATTGGATTCCTAGTACGACATCAACACGACCCATGGGTATATAAATCATTGGAATATTCATTACATATTCCGCCATAGTAATATTGATATTATTGCATTTTCCTAAGCAATTGATAATTCTTCCAACTGTAATCATTACTTGAAACTATGGCACTGGATATACAAAGCAATTGAGAGCTTTGGCTAATTTATAGTGAATGCAATTATGAGTACTACCAGAATCAATTAGGACTATTACCTTTTCCTTTTTGATATATCCTTCGATATTGAGGGTTTGAGGAGTGCTAACTCCATCCAATGCATTTCATGATATCGTGGGAGTCAACTCTTCAGAAGAATTTGCTTCCAAGTTTTCATCTTGAGATGGTTCTTGTTCTTGTTCTTGTTCATATTCCTCTTCACTATCTATGTAGAATAATTTCTTCTCACCAGACTTATGTCCCTTACTGTACTTGTTGTCACAATTAAAGAATAAACCTTTTTCTTTTCTTTCCTCTAATTGTTTAGGTATCAACCTTGTAGGTTGAGGTGTTTTAGAAGAAGGGGCATTATTCTCTTGATAGATGTTAGGAGTGGTCCTTCTAGTATCCACAACCATATTTTTACTTTCAACATTTATTGCCACCCTAAACGCGTTCTCCAATGATTTGGGTTCCCAAAGGTGAACCTCATGTTGAATGTTATCCCTTAAAGTTCCTATGAATACAACAATCAAGTGCTCATCTGGAATATATGTTACCTTTATATTCAATCTTTGGAAGTTCTCAATGTGCTCTGTAATTGAACCCTTTTGCTTGAGATTTATCAATTGGCTAAAGAAGGTATTGCTAAATATATATTGATTGGGTTCTAAATATAAATAAGCAATTCGTACCTTTTGTGTATGTGCCACATCATGTAGATCAAATAATTTCTCCATCTGAAGTATCCATGTGATTGTGTCCTTGCCATCAAACTTCCTCATATCGATCTTAGGAACGTGGTTGGTCTTCAACCCGAAGTTGGAGTTTCTCCATTCTTGATTCATCTTCCTTGTGTCCTCATCATGAATTTCATGGGATACATTTTCAATTTCAGGTGTCCTCTCTATTAGGATTTTTTTCAATCCTTCCATGATCTCCCTTTTTAAACCATCCATCATCCCTTGTAGTTCATCTTTTGTCATTGTCTTCTTTTGTAAATCATTTATGTCCCTACGCATTTCTTCGTCTTCATCAAGAGTCCAAGTAGGAATGTCTGGAGGATTATTTGGTGTAGAAGTTACCTTTTTTGGTGACATGTTGGCCAAGTATCACTTTTAAACCTTGATTTTGAGGTGGTTATGCTAGATAATATTTCTTTTGCTGTATCTCCAAAATTTCGGCCATTTTGGGTATGATATATATATATATATATATTTTTTTTTGTAGTTGTATGATATTTATTCTCTGCAATGCCATAGGTTTGATCACAATTGGATGTGCCATGTGGAATTTATGGTAACTTCCCCACAACTTGTTGATTTTAGGCCTTTCCAAAAGATCTCACTTGTATAGCATTCCCTGCACAAAATGATTGATACAAAATTCTGAAAATTGTACCAGAAATAACACAGATTGTCCATTATCCAATGCAACTAGTATCACTCAATTTGGATACTCTAGGAATAATTTATGATTGTTTTACCCAGAACATTTGCTTGAGACTAGTCAATAGTACTAGTCAGATACCCTATCTTCCACAAGGTGTATCTACAAATGTAAGATGATCCATAAGTGGAAATTTTTAGCATAGTTACTTTAATAATGTCTTTGAATATCCTCCTGATTTCAGAGTCTGAAACATTATGTAAATGTTTTTATAGCGAAAATTCTGTGATGGCTCGATTTTGGATGATTTTGGAAACCTATCTTACATAGGTTGTATATCCTAAATTATAAGGCTTCAAGAGATGAAATTTTAACCAATGTACCTTGATCCATCTACTAAATATCCTCCAAGGGGTGCCTTCAAAAATGGCGTAGAAAAAAAATTATAGCGAAAATTCCAAGGTGTCTTAGATGTAGAAGTGAAACCCCAAGACCTTGAGCTATGATACCATATGTTAAGAACCAAATATCAATATATCATAGAAAAACCTCAGAATAAGTACTCAACGCATTCAAAAAGAGATAATTTCAGATAATAAGCCTCTTCTAGGGGGAAACCTCCTTATACACAACATAAATTTCCAAATCTAGGATGATTCCAAATGAAAATGTCTCCTTGGTATATACAGGAGACTAGGAGGTATAATTACAACTAATTGACCCAAGCCAACATAAATAAAATAACATTACTAATGTAATATGTGCCAATTAAGGGGTATTGTGCCACTATTTAGGGCTTAACAATGATCTCATGTAGATGGTTGTCATTGAAACAAATCCATGAAGATGATATAAAGTATTAGAAGTGGGAAATTCCTCAGCTAATGTGTGAAATGCAAAAGTATATACCTCCAACATTTTTCAATGCAAAAGAACACTACCTCATACACCAAGTTGACGAGATTGAAATTTGTGGACTTGTACACACAAGGTCAATGTGGATGGTGGAGAGGCACTTGAAATCATTGAAGGCTTTGGTTAGACAAATAGCATTTCCTGAGGGTTCTATGGTGGAGGGATACATGGTATATCAATCCATGGTGTATATTAGTGAATATATTCCTAAATTAACATCTCCAACTGTGCATGCAATGGATCACATTTGGGATGTGAACTCCATCAAAAAATTTGAAGATCAGGAGCACTTGTTGGGGAAAGGTAGAATGAAAAAAATGAGAGGTAATATATTAATAATTGTTGAGATTTATATTAATGCATACAAATTTTCTTTTTTGTGTGTGTATATGATCATACTCATTAATATATTAATATATATTATTTCATAAATTATTAATATTTACCATGGACATTATAACTAATATTTAATATTGGTGAATTATGATTTTTTGATTCAGATGCTCAAGATTGGGATGCACTGCATTTATACATTTCAAACAATCTTGACTGGATGAACATATGGATTGAAAGATGTAAAACAAATCATGGTGGTAGTTTATCATGGCAATGAATGTCTGAATTGGTTAGAGAAGCTTGTCGTAACGAAGATGCCAATGTTACGCAAAGGGAAATCGATTTAGCATATGGTTTGAAAGATGGACAAGCAAGAAAATTCACCTATTTTATTTAGTTATTTTATATTATATTAATGTGACTACATGTGTACTTATATATTTTTCATATACTTTGCAAGTTATAAAAATATGTTAATTTATTAATTGACAATGCATCTTTTACATATATGGAATATTTCAGTTAAAACACCACAAGGCTATGTGGTGCAATGGTCATAAATTTCACATGAAACAATTGGACGAAACTAGGAAAACTTTTGATATTGGGATAACTGCAGTATTCAAGGTCACTAATGTTTCCTCTAGGAGTGAAAGACATCCTAGATTATATGAAAATAGATACTATGGGTATTTGAATGACATACTTGAGTGCGACTTTAATTTCTTCAAATTATTTCTATTCGACGTCAAATGGTATAGGTTACGAATGCATGAACGTGATGAGGAAATAAATGTTATTTAACATGCCAACAGATTTTCAATGATTAAAACAATGACATTTGAAAGAGGACATGATCGCTATGTTTTTCCAAGCCAATGTGAATAGGTTTTTTTCTCAAATGTTTCGAGTGACAGGGATTGGTCATTTGTTGTTAGATAACATCCAAGAGGAAGGCTAGTTAAGTATACTAATGTACAGGAAGAAGATGATATTAAATATCAAGAAGATGATTCGCTATATCAGATAGAGTCGAAAGATCATGGAGGGTCAATAGACGAAGAATACGAAGAAGATCATGATCCAGGCATAGGAGAAAATGCAGTTCTTGATGATGATGTCGATGAAAATATGCTCAAAAATGAGATTGATGACGATGATGATATCGTCAATCCTTTCCACAATGGTTTTGAACTGAATGATGATATATATGTCGAGTTCGATGAAGGAGAATATACATAATAAGTAAGGAGAATATACATAATAAGTATGATTATACATATGATGAGTTGGATCAGGTACGTGACTATATATTTTAATTTGTATGAATTATTCTCTTAAAATAATTTGCTTATGCCATGGGTTAATTACATGTTTTTAAGTTTTATGCGACATTTTTGTATCCTATGTTACATGTTGTTTAATTATTATGTGAAACCTAAAAATAGTCACCAATATATTGAAGTACGTGGTAAACTAAAAATATCATTTACAAACACATAATTTCATTTACATTCATTAATTATTTTTTTTGTAGTTTCTATGCATGAATCTTACTAGGATGTTTCTTTCAATTATTTTCTATTTTATAGATTGGGTATTGAGGAATTGAGAGTGATGTGAGGGGGAGGGGAGGGGCCATATGATATTCCACCTTCATGTGGTTGGTACGTGATATCAACACCATAAAAATATGCCCTTGTAGTACTAGATGTGGGAACATGTGTGCTACCGATTTTTTTTTAAAAGGAACAAAGAAAATACATTGTACTAGGAAATCTAGACATATAGGCGACAACAGTGACATGTGAATGGGGCCAATGTTGAAAATTTTCAAACTTTTTCTGTATGCACTGAAATTTGACATGGATAGACTATTCACATGCCTTAATGATATGGGAGGGTTTCTGGACTAAAATCAATTGGCTCACAAACCGACCACTTTTTTCCATCATCAATTCATCATGTAAACCATAAACCCTATTTTTCTTTCAAAGTACACAAATATCTTAACACAAGTTTTAAGTTTGGTGCATCATCCTTTCTTCATTTTTCTTTTAGGTTCTACATTGTATATACAATGTTATATGTGTGTCATAGTTGTGATGCAAAATCCCTCTTTTCGTTCATTGTTTAATCAACACCATAAAAATATTCCCTTTGAGTACTTTATGCGAGAACGTGTGTACTGTCAGATGAATTTTAAAAGGAACAATGAAAAGACATTGTACTAGGAGTACTAGAAATATGACTGACAACAATGAAATGTAAATGGGGCCAACGTTGAAATTTTTTCAAACTGTTTTTGTATGCACTAAAATTTGACATGGATAGACTATTTGCATGCCTTAACGATATGGGAGGGCTTTTGGATTAAAATTAATTGACTCACACATTGACCACTTGTTTCCATCATCAATTCATCATGTAAACCATAAAAAACCCTATTTTTCTTTCAAAGTACACAAATATTTTGACACAAGTTTTAAGTTTGGCGCATCAACCTTTCTTCATTTTTCATTCAAGTTCTACATTGTATATACAATGTTATATGTGTGTCATAGTTGTGATGAAAAATCCCTCTTTTTCGTTCATTGTTTTATCAACACCATAAACATATGCCCTTATAGTACTAGATGCATGAACGTGCATACTGTGGAATGAATTTTAAAAGGAACAACAAAATACATGATTGTACTAGGAGTACTAGAAATATGGCTAACAACAGTGACATGTGAATGGGGCCAACATTGAAATTTTCTCAAGTTGTTTCTGTATGCACTAAAATTTGACATGAAGAGACTATTCACATGCCTTAACAATATGGGAGGGTTTCTAGACTCAAATTAATTGACTCACACAACGGCCACTTGTTTCCATCATCAATTCATCATGTAAACCATAAACCCTATATTTCTTTCAAAGTACACAAATAGCTTGACACAAGTTTTATGTTTGGCTCATAAACCTTTCTTCAATTTTATTTCAGGTTCTACATTGTTTATACAATGTTATATGTGTTTCATAGTTGTTATGAAAAACACCTCTTTTTCGTTCATTGTTTAATCAACACCATAAAAGTACTCCCTTGTAGTAATAGATGCATGAACATGTGTACTATCGAACAAATTTTAAAAGGAACAATGCAAAGACATTGTACTAGGATTACTAGACATATGGTCGACAACAGTGACATGTGAATGGGGCCAATGTTGAAAATTTTTCAAACTATTTCTGTATGCATTGAAATTTGATATGGATAGACTATTCACATTCCTTAATGATATGGGAGGGTTTCTAGATTCAAATTAATTGACTCACACACCCACTTGGGAGGGTTTGAGGCCTTGTTCACAACACATGATGCCTAAAAGGTTTATTTTTCATCATAAGGATATTGTTTCCCTATTATGATCATGGTCAAGGCCTTGAGATTTGTCTTTAGTGAGGAAAACATATTAATGAAAACCATATCCACCTCCCAAGAAAAGGACCCCCTAGTGAGGGTTCATTTCATAGTTCTAGGTGTTGTTCATAGACCCATTTCCAATGCATAAAACCTACTAATGGTTCCCACATCCCACTCATATTCTTGCAAACAACCCATACAATGGGCTCATGTGTTGGATCGAGCACTCATTCAAGGCTATTGAGCTCAAGAATATTCAACAATATCTTGAGGCACTTGTTTTCCTTCCTCTACCATGTTCAAGATCCTATGATATATACTCAGTGCACAAAACCTCCTAATGGAGTCCATATCCAACTATGATGCTAAAAACCTCTTAGATAGGGCTTGTGTTATGGTTTGAAGGTGTTTTTCATGGTGGTCGATCCTACGAAGTGATTTTTAGGAAATAAGGTCCAAGTTTTTTCCTCCCCTAACCATTGCATTTGAGCTAAAGAATGTTCAGTTAGGGCATACGACCCTTCCTTCCCCCTTAACCACATTAACCCCTCAAGACCCATTTCTATTGTACAAAACCAACTCATGGCACCATATCCTACTTTGGATTCTAAAGAACACCAACTACAACCCCGAGAACCATTCCTAATGGGGGGTTTGACACATTTTTATTTATGGCATATGTTGTGGTTTAATCATGGTACTTGTATCCCTCAAATAGTCCAAAAATAACCTACAAGGGTCCTATGTGAACGCTCAAAGATTCATCCAACACTATATCCTGAGAATTTGTGTGGGTTGTAGTTGTTGTTCATATAAGTTGATCCTAATAATGTTCACTTAGGGAACACATCCCATTTTCCCTTCCCTTGAGCTTGGTTAGACCTTGAGACCCAATCTTGGTTCAAAACTAACTTATTCATGGTGCCCAAATTCCACTTGGAGGTGAATGATATGTTACATAGGTCATATGTGGTTGTTTGACTACTTGTATATGGTTCTTGAGCTTGAGAAGCAAGGTTTAGGGTTTAATACTCTTGTTTCCTTTAATCAAGTATAGTCATAAACCTAAGACCCATCCATGATGAATACGACCTCATAATGTCACCCATATTCAATCTGGATTGCAAAGAATCCCTATAGAGGACTCATGTCATGGTTTTTAGGTGTTGTCAATGGTGGTTGAGCTTGAGAAGGTTTAGTTATGGCTTTAGGCCATTGTTTCCAACTTTCCATGTTTATGACTCTACACCCATTTTCAATGTACAAAACCTAATCTTGATGCCTATATCCCTCTTAAAGGCCAAAGTTATGTTATGTTGGTTTGAGGACTTGTTCAAGGCTCTTGAGCTACAAAATATTCAACAATATTATAAGGCACTTGTTTTCATTCTTTGATGATAACTAAGGTCTTGTGACCCATCCATGGTCTTGTGTGGTGACTTCAAGACTTGTTCATGGTGTTTGAGCCATATATGATATGTTTGGGGCTTGAGTTGTTGTTTCCCTCCCTTGACCATGGTTAAGGGCTTGAGGCTTGTTTCCCTACCACAACCATGGTCAAGGCCCCGAGACCCATATGTATTATGCAAAACATATAAATGGAACTCATGTCCAAATATTAGGCCAAAGACATTGAAGTGAGAGCTAATGTCATGGTTTCTAGGTTTTTTTCATGGCACATGAGCTTGATAAGGTTTAATTATGGCTTAAGTCATTTACTCCCCCCTTAACCTTTTTTAGGTGTTAAGACCCATTTCTAGGGAACAAAACTTACTCATGGCACGTGTATCCTACTTGGAGGCATTCAAGGAAGCCTTACAAATGAGTGATGTGTTGGTTTGAGGACTTATTCAAGGCTATCAAGACTAAAAATATTCAACAAGATCCTAAGCTACTTTTTTTCCTTCCTCAACCTTGGTTAATGCCTCTCTACTCATCCTTACTGCAAAACACCTCCTAATGGTGTCCTTATCCAACTCTGATGCTAAGGACCCCCTAGAGAGGGATTGTGTTGTGGTTTCTAGGTGTTGTTCTTAATCAATATAGTTAAAAAATTAGCAATACCAAAATTCATGAGTACTAACCACCAATGTTTCTCACTAAATGATTTTAGTTAACAAAAGAAACCAACCAACCACCCTTTTCCTAGGAGACCTCCATGAGTTGGGGTACTCTATTTTGTAAATTTTCGTAGGACCTTGCAAATTTTCCTAGGAGGTCGCCAAGGCATATATACACAAAGGGAATCCTTGAATTGTCTAATGCCCTTAGGTGTTGCAACATTCCATGATAAATTATTTTGATTGGAGATTTGATGAAATGGTTGAACGTTCTAAGAGAAATGTTGAATGACTTTTTTATATAAGTTCATTCCAGAAAGGATGAATAAACTATTTATATATTTAGTATTAGAGGGATTGGGATAACCCGAAGGATATTGACCTTGGCTAGATATGCATTCACATTAGCATTATAATACCAAAATTCATGAGTACTAACCACCAATATTTCTCACTAAATGCTTTTAGTCAACACAAGAAACCAACCACTAGACTCTTTTTTTTTTTTTTTT
>ML780157.1:715601-732459 GCA_009831015.1 Picea engelmannii | reverse complement strand
GTGATGATTTAATGTAAAGTTTTATTATCTCTCATATATTCTTGGATGGAAGGAAGGGGAAAGGATGGAGAGTTCAACTCTCTCTTGATATTGGAGGATTGTATCTTCCTCTTGGAGGTTTATCCCTCCCTTTACATTTGGAATATGTAGCTACCTTTGGAAGTCTTTACTTCCCTTGAACAATAAACTATTGATTATATACATATGTAAACTACACACACACACACACACACACACACACACACACACACACACATATATTTTACATATGTATATAATCAATAGTTTATTGTTCAAGGGAACTAATGACTTCCAAAGGTAGCTACATCTTCCAAATGTAAAGGAAGGGATAAAACTCCAAGAGGAAGATACAATCCTCCAATATCAAGAGAGAGTTGAACTCTCCATCCTTTCCCCTTCCTTCCATCTAAGAATATAAGATAGATAAATACACACAGAAACACACACACACACACACACACACACACATATATATATTACATTTCCTTTTCTTTTTCTCCATGCTTAAATTGGGAATAAAATATTAGATCATGGGTGTAGACAACAATTGACATAGGATGGGGCCCTTCATGCCATCAACCCCATCTCCTACATTGTCAATAGTCATTATCCTTGCTTCTACCAATAGAATTATTCATGTATTGAGCCTGGCAACATCTGAACCAATAACCAATATTTTTTGTGGATCCAATTTAGATCATTTATCACTAGGGATGGTGTTGATGAAGGAAAGGCTAGTGATAAATTTTTCTTAGTCTAGATGTTTTTGACATAGAATTCACCTATTGACTTGATTAGAGGTGACTATGGTTAATTAGAATAATAAGATGAAGGGGAACTTGGGTAGTGTTTACCTAATGCAAGTTGGTCAATAATGATGATGTAGGCCTCATGGGGGAATGCATCACCAAAAAATGATAGAGATGATGACATGAATAGCGTGTATGTAGTCATGGTTGAGAAGGATGTTGTAGTCTAAGGTTCTTTCCAATATGTTAAGGAAAATTCCTTCATATTCATATGGTCACCCATCAAATGATTATTTGTTGCTCATGAATTCCCTAATAGTGGGGTAATCTAACACTATTGGATTTATTACACTATTATCTCTAAATGCAGACATGGATTGTGTATCATTATTACTAATTGTAATTATGGATAGACTCATATTCTTTGTACTTTTATTGTATTAAAAGGTGTGATTAAGGTTGACCTAGTCAAACTTGATATGTGGGATCAATAATTATCTTGGGGTGCCAGTTCTTGTTTTGTGGGAACCTGATCTGCAGAATGGTAATCTCTTTGTCTTTTAATATATAACGTGAGAAGCAAAGCAAGACCTGGTGCCTTGTGCTTGGGCTATGGAGTCTAGGCAATATATAGAACTTAAAAATGGATAAAGAAGATGTGATAAAACCACCAAACAACAAGTGTTATCAGTCAAGGACAAATCTGATATATATGTAACAACCATATGAAATTCTCAACAAATACACAACAACACATCCATAAATTTTTTTCACCCACATAATACATAAAATATGATATTAGAGTAAGAGAGATAACCTTCTATTGAATGATAAACCCCTTATGCTATATCCTTTAGAAGGGGCACAAACTATCTCAATTATTTTATTTTTTTAAATAAATATGTGTTTGTTGGGTCATATCAGGAGTACAAATTCTCTTTGACAACTCATCAAAAGTTGAAATTATTATAGTAACTTCCTTGCATTATGAAGATCATGAATAATAATGTTGGTCAGTGGCAAAGTCTGAAGAACATTCATTCTTAACCACCTTATCAAGAACCCTACTGGCCTCCTCAATGTTTATTAATTCTCGCAAAGACCATCCATTAATGTAGTAAATGTTACAACATTAAGATTGTATCCCTTAGACACCATCTCATTCAAAATATTGTAATTTTCCTCCCACCTACCTTCTTCACTACTTCAATTTTTTTTCCTCCAATTGCATGTGAACCAAATGATTTACAACACCCATCTTTTTTAAGATTGTACCCAATATTAGACTCTCTATATAAACCCAAATGTCAACAATAATCATTGATCCAAGGAGTTAAAAATTCATTTTGACATAAATACATTGGTATTCTATAGAATTGGTACAATTTAATAGATAAGAAAAATATCTTATCTTTGTATATGCACCCTCTCTACACAGATTAATTCATGCTAGTATCACATGATTTTCATAACTTGAGAGAGAGAGAGAGAGAGAGAGAGAGAGAGAGAGAGAGAGAGAGAGAGACCTCCATTTTTTATTTTATTTTTATAACGTGGGACTTGAAAAGAAGTATAGTTTACTAGTAAATCAAGGTGAAGGCCTTCAAAATTTGTCGATGTTCTTGGTGATTATTTACATATAATATTTATTTTCCATGAGGAATCTAATGTCTCACTTGGATTGACTTTTAGAGAGTAACTATTATTGTTGAATACATCACCTTAGCATGATATTTAGTAAGAATTCCAAATATTCATAGTCATCTCGTTCAACACCCATATGGTGTCTTAGAACGTGAAACTCTTAGTGGAAACCACGAGACAAATAAGTGGAACAACAATCCCACAACAGACAAAAATATTTTCCTACCATTTTTTCAAACCATTGTATCACATCTTTGCAAAATACAACAATGGACATATATATAAATGAAAAATAATCAAGCACTAATGTTTTTTTGAAGGCCATTGGAATTTGTTTTAATGCAAAAATGTTTAGTGTAGTCCTCAACAACCCAAGTAATATATGGCATGCATCCATATCAAGTAGAATTTTCTAACTAGATTATAACCATTGGTTGAACATAAAAATGAACATAACTTTAATGTGTCATTTTCACTTGAAATGATAGGCCATATCTTTGAGAAAAACAAATGAATATAATATTAGCATCATGGATTTCACTGCATACATAGAAGGCATTGAACATAGAAGTTTTATCTTTCCATATCATGATTATAATTGTTGTATTTGGATCACCACTGTTTTGTTTCCTTATGGATCCATGTAGCATACTCCCACTTTTTACTCAATACCAATTGTTATGTTCTTAATCAAAGAGATGAGCAAGTAACCCAAAACAAATATAGCGGGTAGTCCCATAAATTCACCCTTTCTTTCACGTGAGAGATATTATAGAGACATTAACATAAACATGGATAACAATTTGGGAGAAATTGATACAACATATGGATTACAAGTGTCATCAATAGCTCTTACAATCTAGGAGATGAAATCTATCCCCTTTATGCCAATATAGGCTTAGGAAGGTACTTAAAACAAAACATCTTGGTGTTTCTAGGATAAAATTATTTTTCTTCATGTTAGTAAATTTGTACTTTCCAACTAAAAGAAAACATGAAGTTCCATTTCATGATATCATTAGTTTTTAATATGTAGATGGGGAAAAATCGGTCCTATATCTGTTAATGCATGATTCTGCAAAATTGGTCCCTTTTTGTGACCTGTTGGATTTCTTATGATTCCAAAAACCTTAGTATCTCTACCCAATTTCTTTATCTTGTATTTGGTTACTAGATCCATAAATACTAGTTGACCTGAAGTTGATTCCTTACTTACTCCCAAGGAGCCAAACGTAATATATCCACCAAAAGCTGATCAAACAATCCAACTAATTATCCCTCTGGTAGAAATCATTGATGCAATAATGGAAACTTGAGAGTGAGAAAACATTTGAAAACCCCAAGCCACATTGGTAACATTAGTCGAAGTTGTTGTAAATTTTACAATGTTGGTTCCTATGGATTGTAATCGTGCAACAATGTGATCAAGTTTTTTAATTGATGAAGTACTTTGAAATTATGATTTGAAACTATGATCACAAATTCTTGATTTCTTGTCATGCATGATTTTTATGAAAATAGTTTCCACCTAGAGTTCCACATCAACATAATCGGCATCCAATTCCATAGCCAGATAAAGTACATCAAGATGTGTTGCTTCATCACCTTCTTACTAACCTCCCACCCAATTTGGATTATAATTAATGGTGATGGGTAATGGTCTTTCTTTTAGCAAAATTATTAAATCAGACTTTGGATTGAAGTTATTCAAAATATTGATTCTGACATCAACAATGTGTGTGCCATCAACTTTGACTTGTTGCATTTTCTTTAGTGTCTCTTCCACCAAATGTAATATGATAAGGAAACAAATAAGACATCCTTTATTTTGAGCCATTGTTGTTTTATGACTTGGATGTATTTGAATTGAAAGGGTATAATGGGATTTTTTTTAAGACAGATTGAGTATATTTCCCATCCCAACCCATTTTCCAATGAATCCTCCTCTATTTTGTATTATATTTTATACAAATATTTATAATTAGCAATCAATGTTTGAGGTTTGGTGACACTAGGAGGGGAATTTTGAAACAAATCTTAAACTCCACTCATGGTTCTTCCACTGTGTTGCAAGATAAAAAACTAGGGTTCAAGGACATCAATTATTATTATTATTTTTAAATAAATACATGTCTTCACAATAGCGACGAAATGTTGCGATGAACTATCGACCCTTCGTCGCAAGAGTGACAAATAATATAGATTCTTGTGACAAATTATCTATACTATTGAATAACCTTTTTCATTGATAGTATAGATAATTCATCGCAAGAATCTATACTATTTGTCGCATGACCGATGAACTAGGGTATCGTCACTCTTACAATGATATCCCTTCTTTGTCTCTCTTGCGACGATAGTGCTAGTTCCTCTCTCTAGGAATGATAGCCCTAGTTCGTCGCTCTTGCGATGAAGTACCTATTTATTCATTTTTGCGATGACCATTATTGGTCATATTTATTGCGATGACCACCGTTGGTTGTCTCACTTGCGACAACTTCATTGGGTCATCTCTCTTGCGATGTTTTCTCAGGTTCGTCGCACTTTCCACGGAACATGAAGAGAAGTTTGGGAGACCCAATATTTGTCGCAATATCCATGACATAACGTCGGAAGAGCCATTACAAAATGACCCAAATTTACTAGTGAGATAAGCCATTTTTCCCGACTTCCTCATGTCGGTTTGGGAGAGTTCAAGCTCCATTTATCACACCATTCACATATACAGGATCCATATTTCCTCACCTTTACAACAGTACTCTCAGATTCTCATTTTAGTACCAGAGCCCCGGGCTCAAGTATGCATCCCCTGTCCACATTTCATTATCACACAACTGTTATATACATGTTTTATTTTCAATATATGTTTCACTTCATGTATTTGGTTTGAATGTGAAGGTCCTCACTCGTGTCCCCCTTCACACCATTAGTCATAGGAACCCTTGGCTCCTCTAGGTATATGTTCCAAACTGGCATACCATTCAACCCTCTTCTCACAGTTGCATTTCCCATTCATACCCCTTGAAATTTATCCTTAGGTTCCCCGCACCCAGGTCTACAGTACCATCACCTCCATTGCATTCAAGTACCATCATCCGGTAGCTCTCTCATCCCCATGATTTCTCCCACATATATTTATTCCTTGTCATATTGACACTCATTTTGTTCTATCCATTAGGATCAAGAGTTTTGGTCATGTTACACCCGAGAGTAAGAACCTCATACTTCTTCCTCGTCATCATGATAAACCACCCCATTATGTACTCCCACATCATGTTTTTGGTTACATTAAATGCACCACCACATTATCATTAACCTGCCATATCATCCACCATCAATTTTTCATCTACAACATCATCCTCCATTCATATACCTAGTACAAAAAATAACCAATGGGGCCCTCACCTTGCTCCAGTCTCTACTTGCGCCCTCTATAGGCCAAGACATGATTCACTAGGGAACCAATCTATGTACTTGTACTTTCAACCCCATTATTTATTCATTTGGTAATTGTAAAAATTGTGTTTTACGTTTTAGCATGTATAGTAGATTTTGGTCATCGCACCCGATGGTGTTTTTTACTTGACACATCACAACCCATGTTACCCTTGGTTGGGGCCTCTCACTACCCTCACACCCTCTACAAGACATTTGTATCCAAGCCTTTGTATCCCATATTTCTCTATATTTTGACCTATGCTACATCCCCTTATAGTCTCACCCCTTCAACATAGTTTTCCCACATATGGTCATCCCCTCGACACCAGATAGTATATTACGGTTGCTGCCAGCCATCCATACCCCCAAACGAAGGACAATTATAGAATCTCTTATATTCCAGCCATCATTCATGATTATTACCCCATTTACTAGTGTAATATACCAGATATAAAATGTATGCAGAATAGAAATAAAATGCTAGTAATGGAAGAATAACAACAATATAACTAGAACATTCACCACAATAGCGCTGAAATGATATAAGAATAACAACAGAATTAACACTTTGAATATGAAAGCAATGTTCATGGGCCTCTTTGAGGGGGCAACCTCCAGTTGAGAAAAGCTCTATTATAATAATATCCAAGATAGGGTTCTCATACCCTCGACTCCTATTTATACTAAAAAGAAGCATCTAGAGGAAGATCCTTCTAGAAGCGTAAGCTTCTATTAGGTCTTCTCACATCCACCTTATTCTATTTTATTGAAAGGCCTTATTAATATTGACCTTTATTACATCCAAATATATTGTTCTACCTATGTGTGGGTTAGTACCTTAACATGTCCGCCCCCTTAAAAACAACCTTGTCCTCAAGGCTTGAGATGAGGAAATTGTTGCAGAATGGTAGCTGGTTCCCAAGTGGCATCTATTGGAGATGTATCTTTCCACTGGATTAGCACTTCCTTGATGGTTCTCTAACGTAGGCGACACTCACGCTGGTCCAAAACTGCTTCTGGCTATAACCAAATGGATCCTTCTTCAGGTAACTTTGGAAGGTTGGTTTGAATTTGGCACTTATCTCCAATCACCTTCTTTAAACATGAAACATGAAAAACAAGATGTAGCTTCGAATGGTTGGGCAAAGCTAACTGATAGGTGAATTTTCCCACACGCTTGAGCATGGTATAAGGACCATAAAATTTGGGTGCTAGATTATGACAATGCTCGGCCTTGAGGGAAGTTTGCTTGTAAGGTTGCAGTCGAAGAAACACCTGATGCCCTTCTGCAAATTAACGTTCAGAGTGACCTTGATATGCTTGTTGCTTCATGTGATTCTGTGCCATGACCAAATTCTCTTTGAGGGTACAGAGAATTTCCTCTCGAGATGTAAGTGTTAGGTCAAACGCTTGGACCTTCGAGGCACCCGGTAAGTATGAGAGAACTAAAGGTGGTTTCTGTCCATATACCACTTCAAAAGGAGTCATGTGTGTAGTTGTATGGTATGAAGTGTTGTACCACCATTCAACTAGGGGTAACCATTGAGCCCACTGATTTTTATTTTCGAAGGAAAAACACCTCAAATATGTTTCCAAACACTTGTTGACAACTTTCGTTTGGCCATCAATATGGGGATGATAAGCTGTGCTGAGATGAAATTCGGTGCCTTATATATTGAATATTTCTTGCCAAAAATTTCTTGTGAAAGGTGGGTCGCGGTCAGAAACAATAGAGTGCGGCATGGCATGAAGCTTGAAGACCTGATCCATGAAGATTTGAGCCACCATGGATGATATAAATAGGTGTGGAAGGGCACATAAATGAGCATACTTGGAAGAGAAATCAACAACCACCATGATGACGGATTTATTTCCCTATTTGGGTAAGCTGTTAATAAAATCCATAGAGATATCCTTCCAAATAACAAGTGGAATTGGGAGTGGTTGTAGTGTGCCCGATGATTTGACTGTTTCTCCCTTGTTGCACTAACACACATCACATTCAACTACAAATATACGAATGTCCTGTTTCATATCGTCCCAGAAAAAGGAACGTATGTCCTTGTTATAGGTTTTGGAAAACCTGGAGTGCCTTGCTATGGGTGTAGCATGAATCTTAGAAAGTACCGTGGATTTAAGCTTTGATTGTTTACTTAAATACAAATGGCCTTTGTATTGAAGTTCCTCATGGAGCCAAGAGTACCCTAGAGAAGCTAGAGCATTGGACTACAACTGGTGGATCAATTGCGAACTTTTGGGATCTTGTATCCATTCCTGGCGAACGACTTGGAGCCAATCTGGTACAATGAATGAAAGAGACAAAAGGGATCCTTCATCCTCGTATTTTCAGGAAAGTGAATCCGCAACCACATTGTATTTTCCTTTCTTATAAATGATCTCATAATCATATCCAAAGAGTTTAGTCACCCATTTTTGTTGTTCTAGGGAGGAAATGTGTTGTTCCAGAAAATACTTGAGGCTTTGATGGCCTGTCTTAATTTGGAAACGTTGCCCCAATAGATAAGGATGCCACAGATCCACGACATGCAGAATAGCCAACATTTTATTTTCATAAATGGATTTGCCCAGATTTCTTTCAGATAGTTTCTTTTTGGTAAAGGCCAAAGGTCGACCCTCTTGCATAAAGACAACACCAATTTCTTTCCCTGAGGCATCACATTCCAACACAAAGGTATTTGTGAAATCAGGAAGGGCGAGGAATGGATTGGTGCACATGGCCATCTTCAAGGTTTGAAAATCTTGAGTAGCGGTTGGAGTCCACGTGAAAGAGTTTTTTTTGAGGAGAGCAGTGAGAGGTGCTGCAATCTTCCCATAATTCTTAAAAAACTTGTGATAATAACCTGTTAAGCCTAGAAATCCACGAAAACTCTTAAGAGTATTTGGATGAGGCCAGTCTTGCATAGCTTCAATCTTTTTAGGATCCACCCTGACACCATCTTGTCTAATCAGATGACCCAAGTATTCTACTTCTGAGGTGCCAAATGCACATTTAGACTGTTTTAGGAAAAGTTGGTGCTGAGAGAGTAGATGGAGAGCTCGATCCACATGAGCAAGATGGTATGTCTAGGTTTTTTTATAGATGAGGATATCATCAAATAAAACTAACACAAAATGGCGGAGAAAAGGATGGAAGACATGATTCATGAGGCTTTGGAAGGTGGAGGGGGCATTACACAAGCCAAAGAGCATGACCAAAAACTCATAGTGGTCCTCATGAGTTCTAAAGGCAGTCTTGGGAATGTTTGCCTCTTTCATACGTATCTGATGGTAGCCCGAATGAAGATCCAGTTTAGTGAAGAATTGGGCGCCACTCAATTCATCCAGGAGGTCATCAATGACAGGAATGGGGAATTTGTCTTTGATGGTAAGTTTGTTGAGGGAACAAAAGTTAGGACACATTCACCAAGAGCCTTGTTTCTTCAGGACCATGACCACAGGAGACGAGTAGGGGCTCGTACTAGGGAAGATAATGCCTGCATTAAGGAGTTCCTAGACCATTTTCTCAATTTCATATTTTTGGGAAAAGGGGTGAAGATACAGACATATATTGGGAGGAAGGCTTCTGGGTACAAGGGGAATGGAATGATCATGAACACCACGGGAAGGAGGGAGGCCTTGGGGAGTGGAAAATACCAATTGATGTTTAGAAAGGATGGCTTGGATGTCTTTCGGTACCGAGGGTGTCTCTGTTGCTTGTATGGCATGGAGTTGGGCGATAACACCGGAATGACCCTTTTTGAGCATCTTTTCCATGCGATGGGAACTAATGATCTCAGGTGAACTGGTGATGATGAATAAAATTATGGGTGTTGCCACTATCAACCAAAATGATGACCTTTTGATGCTTGATGTAACCGATTAGCTTGAGGGTTTGGGGAGCGGAGAAGCTAGTGAGAGCATTGAGGGAAATTATAAGTTCTACTTTAGGAGAGTCTGAGGGAGGGGTTATGTCAGTGGATTCAGGTGACTCAGATACAAAGGGAGTTTCTTCATATTCTTCCGAAATCTCCTCGGAGATGGACATAAAAAGATTTTGTTCTTTACACTTGTGGCCCGGGAAATACTTGTCATCATAGTTATAACAAAGGCCTTTGAGTTGATGTTAAGCCATTTCATCCCTAGTCAATTTTTGGATCTTTAGTGGAGTAGAGCGAGTAGTGGGATTTATTGGTTTAGGGCGAGGGATAAAGGAGGGTTTGTTGTTTTGAGAATATACAACCTATTGTGCTTCTTTATCTCTTTTGGTAGCCTCCACCCAACTCTCAGGTCGAGCCATGAGGACATGGGCTCGAATTTCATCCTTGAGGCTGCTGATAAAACACTCTCGGAAAAAGGCATTAGAGATGCCCTTTGTTCTAAAATCCAGGTGCTCAAAGGAATCTATAAAGACTTCCACTATTCCTAATTGTTTCAGCTTTGTCAAACGGACCAAATGGTTGGTGTCAGTGTCAAAGAATTCATAAAGATCTACCACAAAGTGTGTCCAAGCAATATACCCTTGACGAGAAGTTTTTCTCCATTGCCACCATTGCCAATGTTCTTGATCTAGATGGAGAACACCATACCGGAGTTTGTCCAAGTCATCTGTAATGTCATATAAATAGAAGTAATGTTCCATTTGGGTTACCTAAACAGTGGGGTCTGAGCCATCAAATTTGGTCACATCCACCCGCGGAAGGCGCAGGTCACGTTGAAAGTGATGGTTCTGCAAGGTATGGGAATGAGAGGAACGATCACCTTCAGTATGTGGAGGTGAGGAAGAGGAAGGGTTATCTGTAGGGATATGCACTTTGGTGCAGAGTGCCAAAAATACTGATTCAAGCTGGGTGGTGAGGTCTTTCTTGATTTCCCCCATTGAGGATTGCATGCTTGTATTGATGGCGGCAACATTGGCACTGAATTGTTTCACTTTTTGTTGGGTCTCAATGAGACCAGATTGCAAGGTGTTGAAGAGAGATTCCAAGTCTTGGCTACGAGTATGGGCCATGAGGATGGGTAAATTGAAAAGGGGCGGGCGGGGTAAATTGTTTTTCTGAAAAATGATATGGATGAATGTGATACGGGAGAATAGATGAATCCAATGGAATACGTCTCAAATAATGGTGAATTGTTTTCCAGATTATTATTATTATTATTTTCATTTTTTTTATTTTTACAGAGTTATACTCCAATCTGAAGAATACTGCAGAGAGGAAATTCCCAAATGCTTAACCAGAAATAAATGTGTATTTACTTGGAAACCCAAACACAGTTGCATGACAATAGATCTTGTTTGTTTTAATTTGTTTATGTTTCTGTCCCCAAGGGTTAGGTATTCAAGGGTTCTACAGACAAGGGTTTTCCCTATGCTATAGCTCTCTGATATACGTTTGGGGTCCAACAGTAGTACTCGGCCCAATCTATTAGGGCACTAACTAAGGAGGATAGACTGTACCCTTATCCATACTACTTGACTACCCAGGTACTAGAGAGTATCTTCTCGAGTGTTGTTCTCGGTAACACTATAGAAGTCAGGCAACCGATCGATTTCTCTAAAGAGGGCTTCAAGTAATCTAGTCCGATCTATACACAGGTGATGTCTACTGCGCTACCACTCGAAGGGGTACTAATAGGGGTTACAAGGGTGGACAACATATGTGCGCTTAAGTACCACTTGTATTTCCTACATGTATGAATCCGTCAACCGCGGGTTTATGCACGTAGCGACAGATCTCTGTGGCTTAAAGATGCTGGAATACGTCTCTACCCTGAAAAAAAAAATAAAAATAAAAATAAAAATAAAAATAAAAATTAACCCACACTTTCTGCCAAGGATAGTTCTCTGATACCACTTGTAATATACCCTATATAAAATGTATGCAGAACAGAAATAAAATGCTAGTAATGGAATAATAACAACAATATAACCAGAACATTCACCACAATAGCACTGAAATGATATAAGAATAACAACATAATTAACACTTTGAATCTGAAAGCAATGTTCATAGGCCTCTTCGAGGGGGAAACCTCCAGTTGAGTAGAGCTCTATTACAATAATATACAAGCTAGGGTTCTCATACCCTCGACTCCTATTTATACTAAAAAGAACCATCTAGAGGAAGATCCTTCTAGAAGTGGAAGCTTCTATTAGGTCTTCTTACATCTGCCTTATTCTATTTTATTGAAAGGCCTTATTAATATTGACCTTTCTTACATCCGAATATATTGTTCTACATATGTGAAGGTTAGGACCCTAACAACTGGTACCCATATAGTTTATGACACCATGTTGATCAACCAGATATCCTGAAGCCCTTTTCTTCTTATCATCGCATCACCTTTTTTGTCGACATCAACAAATTTCATGAAAAGTGACATTATCTTGGCTCTCATTCCATTAACGATGAGTATCCTCAGACAACACAAAGAGATTCCTAATTCCTCTTTGATTTCATTGATCCCCATGACATTTGAATCCAACACAATCTCATGTCACGATGGATCTTAGTTTACGACCATTATAGTGTTCAGTAGTGGCTAGAAACCTTTGGATTTGATTAGGACATCAATGCTTCAGATTCCTTCACCACTCAACTCAAGGCCAATTTCATCATTGGAATCATCATCTGTTGTTTTTAATGCCCCTGAGGGCACTGCAAATATCTACTTCATCAATAAGTTCAGTTACCACTATCTCTTTATGGTCTCATGATACGCACATGGGGCATTCCTGCCCCGTTTGTACAAACACTTTTTTGGTTGTTTTTCTAGCACACTTTGTACTAATCTTCCATCCCCACTCCCTTTGACAGATGACTCTCACAACTCCTCCCATTCAATTTTTCTCACTTTCTACACAATTTCATCATCACCAAAATAAACTATGATGCATTTCGTCTATAATTATGCTCCTAACATCACACATCATGGGGCATCTATTATCACCAAAAAAAGGATCACTACAAATACAGACAGTGGATGAAGAAACAATTAACACAAACACATCATACTACCAATATTCATGGAAGGATTACATTGATTTGGGAAAGAAAATCACAAAACTATGTAAAAGTGGTTCTGGAAATCCATGCTCATTTATCCAAATCAGCGCGTGCACATCTGCACAGGATAGCATAGTGTATGATGCCCATAGTGCGTGACTGACAATCGAAAGACCCACGTAGACGCAGAAATGTCACATTGATGAGTTTGGTCAGGCCTCAACCACTTTTGGGATGAAGGGGATCTCCCCCATACCCTAAATCTTCCCCAAATTTTTCCTTGGGATCACTGAAAAGGATGGGAAGTACATCAAGCACCTCTCATTTACATTTGGAGCTAGTTAAGAAAAATCTTTCCATCCTCCTATAAATAAAGGGCCATTGTATGAAAAAATGAAGAATCATTTGAGTATTGTTATGATGCTCATTTTTTATCTTTGGGAAGCCATATTCCTCTTAGAAAGCTTTTGGCATCCATATAAAGTGTTAGGAATATCTCCTCTTGAGTAGTCCATCACTCTTTTCTTCACCATTTTCCTTTGTTAATCATTGATAGTAGAAACAAGACTTTGTACTTGGGGACTCAAGATCCTTTCAAAGGAGGAAGAGGGGACTCATGAGTTCCCATATTTCTCCAAGGAGTATCAATTCAAAGATCAATTTACCTGGTATATCTCTCTTGTGTTTTCTTTGCGCATTCATTTCAAGTTATTGTTTGCTTAGTTTAGATTTGTTTCATTGTTATTTATTTCTTGTTCCTTTATGTTAGTTGAGCCACTAACCAACTAACTCTCTATCGTGCTTTCTGGATAGCCTAACTATATAGTTAAGGGACCTCATTTTTCTCACCCTTGTGAAAAAAGGAACCCAATAAGGTCATTTCAATCATTACTGGTTCCCCTCACCATCTCTCTCATGCATCATGATCTACATTGGAAACCCTTTCAATAGTTATGCAACAACTTCCATTTTATTTAGTAACAAAAATATATACATTACCTTTTATAACAAAAGGTTTATCAATTCCAACATCCACACATAATCAGTCTACCCATAGTCTTTTACAAGACTATAGTTATATTTACAATCTAGGGGAAACAAGGGTATTGCACACTGATCATTAATTAGCATTTTAACGAATGTTTCTCTATGGTGTGAAAATTTAGTTATTTTCTCCATGGTGTGCAAAGTTTAATTCTTTGTGTGGAGATGCTCTCGGATCAATATCTAATGGAAAGAATAATTAGAATAATAGAAGATAAAAATAACATTTAGAGGTTCATCACCAATTAACATGGAAACATGTCTTTATAATGAATTGGTACTGGTGTGGCAAGTCAATATAAATATAGAGAAATTTCATTGGCACAAACTGGGAAAAAAATACCCATGATCATGGAATGAAACAAATATTTTGGCTGGCTATGGACTAATCAATTCCAACTTCCAAATCCTCTTCAAAACAAAAAAGACGCGAAGGAAAAATATTTTTACTCATACAAGACCTAATTGTTTTCGAAGGGTCATTACATAATCAATTAATGAATATTTACTTACAAAACTCAAGCTTATTCAAACATTCTCCAATAAGAAAGCTAACAAGACCTTTCTTTTCAAGAAAACCTAGTTTTGTGGAAACACTTAACAAATCATTTTGATCTCAACTTGTGCTTAATTACATTTTGATCTATTCATCTAAAGGATTATGAAATTCAAAGGTATTTTATAAGAGACTTATCAGTGGAATACATGTAATATTCAAGTCACTAAACTCACACCTATTAGAGGAAAACATGTAACCTTACCTATAACTAATGATTTACTACATAGATTCCATTGATGAGAAGCATAAGACAAAATATGATAGGTACTCCAATTAAGAGGAGGGTTCATCGCCAGGAGGTGAGGAAACCTAGAAAATAGAAGTAGGATAGTTTATCATTGTCCCCAAAATTGACCCACAAATATTTTCAAAACAAAAACTCAAGCCAGAGGTTGAAATGCACTGAAATGTTGGAAAATTAAAAATTTCAAGGAAAATATCATGGCCAAGGATAAAGAATACAAAATCATAGAGTTAATGTCATGCATGAAGGTAGAGAGAACAAAATCAAAAGGTAAATTCCCATCCCATGGGTTTCTAAACAACTGCAAAATTTCGATTATGGAGCATTAAAGGAGAAGGAATTAAGGCCTAGATTCTTTGTGGTTTGCATGTATAATGTCCCTACCCATTACTCCCAACCTTCGGATGAGTAAACACAAATAGGTATTTGAAATTTCATCTCTCAGAGGCGATTTCCCCTATAATTATAGCAAAGACAACCTCCCTAGAAGGGCCAGAATGAAAAAAATGCATCCATAGTGAAAATAAATGAATGCAACGAAATCAAACTAACACAAATTCTTAGAATTTCATGTTAGTAAAATTCCCATTAACAAAATAATAAATAATCACCCACAACATGCATAGTACACAAGTTTATATAACAATGAATAACACTAATTTTGCATATTCATAAACAATGAAAATATATTTATATTTTTATAGCAATTGGTCCAAGAAATTAGCTACGTGAGAGAAATTTTCCACCCAATTATAGGCATCCAAAATAGATACCACCCCCAAGTTGGGATATGAGGCCACCAGGGTGAAGGAAACAAGGTACAATCTTATCTCTCTCTCAACCCAACTCATCTACTTTCATGCTTAGTCAATATGCTCACCACAACTCATTACATGCATCTCATTATGGCTTCCACAACTAAGGAACTCTCTTCCACTATCACACAAAACAAAAGGAAGATATTCTCTTTCTCTATTGAATAGTCCCTTAGACATATTCTTCCTTCTAGTTCTTTTCAGTGTGGATAGAAAGAGCCCAATCTATTGTATTCTTTATGAGAATTGTATGCAAAATCAACACTTGAAACTCAAGCATCCAAATAGTAGATAATGAATTTGGAGTGATGAATTCCTATCCTTCTTGGTATCTATGATCACCTACAACCAACTATATTCCATCCCAAATCTATATTTTTTCTCTTCCTGGTGTTGAATTTGGTTAATTTCTAGATTGATAAAAAGTTCGCAAAATGGAGAATGCAATGTGAACTATGTAGAGAATGAATTATAGAGTTCTCTTTATTACCACTTAAAATATTTCTAGCAGGGAATGATCCAGGTGGAAATCAGTGGCCACCCACCTATTCCACTGGCTCAAAACAAGGGTTTTAACGTTGGCAATTTTTCTATAGTGTTTCAGGTCCTAAACTTCTGGGGTTGTTTTGAGGGCCTAAACAACATTTTTTGCGCCTACCACATTCACACTATAGGGTTTGGATAGAGTGTGATGGAAAAATGTGTATTCCTTAGATATACTTTTCAAGTGAGTTCTCATGTGCCTCAAATGAATATCATATGCAAACATTACGCCCTTAGGAAGTTGGTGCATCAACTACTCGCATCGGGGCCCACAAACATTTTTATGTTTCATCTTCCAGGGTTAGGGTTTTTGTTGAGAACCAAATATCAATATAGCATAGAAAAACATCAGAAAAAGTACTCAACGCCTTGAAAAAGATATAATTTCAGATAATAAGCCTCTTTGAGGGGGCAACCTCCTTTTACCCCACTTAAATGTTCAAGTACAAGATGATTCAAAATGAAAATGACTCCTTGGTATATATAGGAGACTAGGAGGTATAATTACAACTAATGGCCTAAAGCTGACATAAACAAAATAACATTACTAATATAATATGCCCCAATTAAGGGGTAATGAGCCAATATTAGGGCTTAACATGCCCCTCCCCTTGAGACAAGTGTTTTCCAAAATGATTGAGTAACTCTAGATTATTCTGTATAAAAGACTCATCTTCCCAAGTGGAATCTTCAGCCAGTAGTTTCCTCCATTTAATGAGATACTCTGAAATGGATCTATTCCTCAGCTGGTGAATTCTTGTGTTAGTGATGGCTTCAGGCTCCAATATGATTTTTCC
>ML780157.1:701643-712913 GCA_009831015.1 Picea engelmannii | reverse complement strand
GATTCCTAGTACAACATCTGCACCACCCATGGGTATAGCAATCATTGGACTATTCATTACATATTCCCCCATAGTAAGATTGATCTTATTGCATTTTCCTGAGAAATTGATAGTTCCTCCATCTGCAATCATTACTTGAAAATATGGTGCTGGATATACAAATCAATTGAGAGCTTTGGCTAATTTATAGTGAATGAAATTATGAGTACTACTAGAATCAATTAGGACTATTACCTTTTTCTTTTTGATGTATCCTTCGATCTTGAGGGTTTGAGGAGTGCTAATTCTATCCAATGCATTACACAATATCGTGGGAGTCAACTCTTCAGACAAAATTGCTTCTACATTTTCATCTTGAGATGGTTCTTGTTCTTGTTCTTCTTCCTCTTCACAATCTATGTAGAATAATTTCTTCTCACTACACTTATGTCCCTTACTGTACTTGCTGTCACAATTAAAGAATAAACCTTTTTCTTTTGTTTCCTCCAATTGTTGAGGTGTCAACCTTGTAGGTTGAGGTGTTTTAGAAGAAGGAGCATTGTTCTCTCTATAGATGTTAGGATTAGTCCTTCTAGTATCCATAGCCATATTTTTACTTTCAACATTTCTTGACACCTTAAATGCATTCTCCAATGATTTGGGTTCCCAAAGGAAAACCTCATGTTGAATGTTATCCTTTAAAGTTCCTATGAATACATCAATCAAGTGCTCATCTGGAATAGCAGTTACCTTTATATTCAATCTTTGGAAGTTCTCACTGTGCTCGATAACTGAACCCTTTTGCTTGAGATTTATCAATTGGCTAAAGAAGGTATTGCTCCTTGTATCCTCATAGAGTGCTATCATTTCTTCCATGAAAATTGTCCAAGTGACGAGTGATTTGTGAGAACAAATCCATCGATACCATACAAATTGATTAGGTTCTAAATATAAAGAAGCAATTCATACCTTTTTTGTATGTGACACGTTATAGAGATTAAAGAATTGCTCCATTTGAATTATCCATGTGATTGGGTCTTTTCCATCAAACTTCCTCATATCAATCTTAGGAACGTGGTTGGTCTTCAAACCAAAGTTGGAGTTTTTCCATTCTTGACTCACCTTCCTTATGTCCTCATCATGAATTTCATGGGATGCATTTTCACTTTCAGGTGTCATCTCTGTTACAATTTTTTTCAATACTTCCATGATCTCCCCTTTTAAACCCTCCATCATCTGTTGTAGTTCATATTTTGTTACTATATTCTTTTTTAAATCATTTATGTCCCTACACATTCCTTCACCTTCATCAAGAGTCTAAGTAGGATTTTCTAGAGGCTTATTTGGTGTAGAAATTCCCTTTTTGGGTGGCATGTTGGCCAAGTATCACTTTTGAACCTTGATTTTGACGTGGTTCTACTAGATAATATTTCTTCTGTTATATCTCCCAAGTTTCAACCCTTCTAGGTATGAAACATTATTTTATGTAGTTTTCAGATATTTCTTCTCTGCAATGCCATAGGTCTAATCAAAATTGGATGTGCCAAGTGGAATTTACGGTAACTTCCCCACAAATTGCCGATTTTTGGCCTTTCCCAGAGATCTCACTTGTATAGCGTTCCCCACACAAAATAATTGATATAAAATTCTGAAACTCACACCAAGAATACTACAGACTGTCCACAATCCAATGCGACTAGTCCCACTCAATTTGGATACACTACGAAGAAGTTATGATTGTTTTACCTGGAACACCTTCTTGAGACTAGACAATAGGACTAGTCAGATGCCCTATCTTACACAAGGTGTATCTACAAATTTAAGATGACCCAAAAGATGAAATTTTTACCACAAATACCTTAATAATTTCTGTGAATAGCCTCTACGGTTCAGGGTCTGAAACATTACAAAAAAGGTTTTATAGTGAAAATTCTGCAATGACTCCATTCAAGATGATTCCATAACCCTATCTTGTACAGGATGTATATCCGAAAGTATAAGGCCTTAGGAGATGAATTTTGAACCCAACGTACCTTGATCCATCTAATAAATATTATCTAATTCGTTCCTTCTAAAATGTTGTAGAAAACAAGTTATAGCGAAAATTCCAAGGTGTCTTAAATGTAGCAGCAAAACCCCAAGACCTTGAGCTCTAATACCATATGTTAAGAACGAAATATCAATATAGCATAGAAAAACCTCAGAAAAAGTACTCTAATCCTTGAAAAAGATATAATTTCAGATAATAAGCCTCTTCAAGGGGGAAACCTCCTTTTACCCCACTTAAATGTTCAAGTACAAGATGATTCAAAATGAAAATGTCTCCTTGGTATATATAGGAGACTAGGAGGTATAATTACAACTAATGGCCTAAATACGACATAAATAAAATAACATTACTAATATAATATGCCCCAATTAAGGGGTAATGAGCCAATATTAGGGCTTAACAGTTTTGGATTTTATTTATGTTAAAAAAGCCTCTAGCACCTCATTGGAATCATCATCATATTCTTGCAAATGAGCCTAGCCATCACATCTCTTCTCGGAGATAAGCTTCCACCATTCTAGTGAGTCATTCATTCTGTAATTTACAGTTTTTGTACAATATCTCATTAATAAAAATTGTGCATTATTGTGTCTCTGTGTTTATTTCAATATCTGATCTGGATTATTTTCGGCACGAAATGCAAGCGGAGATATAATAAAGAAATGAACAGAGATATCACAGATATTCAATAATATAACATGAATGTATCAAAGATGCAACCATAAACACAAATATACAGTAATACACAATTTCTATTAATGAAAGAAATGTACAGAGACTGTAAAAATACAGAGTGAAAGACTCACTAGAATGGTGGCAACTTATCTCTGAGAAGAGATGTGACGGCTACTCGAATTCGCAAGAAGATCATTACAATGACGCTCTGAAGGCCTTTTTACAATAAGAAGGAATGAAAAAATCCCTAGACATCCAAAAACCTAACCCTAGGAGATGAAGCGCCAAAAGTCATGTGGGCCCCGTTTGGGTAAGTGAGTACATCAACTTCTTGGGGTCGTAACTTTTGCATACGATCTCTGTTTTAGGCGTGTGATAGCTTGTTGGAAAGGTATCATCGAGGAGATTCATTTTGTTGGATTAATCATGCCTTAAGATATCATTGAGAACATTGATATCGAAAATACTTCATTTGGACCCTCAAAATGGCCCCAGAAGTTAAAACTTGCTAAAAATAGTAAATTGCACAAATTACCAGAAAACTGTTTTGAGCCATTTGGAAAAGGTGGGTGGCCACCGATATCCACCTGGATCAATTTTTGTACAATATATCATTAATAAAAATTGTGCATTATTGTGTCTTTGTGTTTATTTCAATATCTGATCCAGATTATTTCAATATCTAAAGACAACATAAATAAAATAACATTACTAATATAATATGCCCCAATTAAGGGGTAATGAACCAATATTAGGGATTAACAGTTTTGGATTTTATTTATGTTAAAAAAGCCTCTAGCGCCTCATTTTAATCATCATCATATTCCTGCAAATGAGAATAGCCATCACATCTCTTCTTGGAGATAAGCTTCCACCATTCTAGTGAGTCATTCATTCTGTAATTTACAGATTTTGTACAATATCTCATTAATAAAAAATGTGCATTATTGTGTCTCTGTGTTTATTTCAATATCTCTATATATGTAACGAACCTAATTGGATACATGCTTAAGATTATAAAGTAAAATTAATTAACTGAATTTAATTATGGTTAACTGAGTAATAATTCAAACTACAGATCACATTTAATGACCTGTGAAATAAAATTAAAAGATCAATGAAAAATGATATAAAATGGTGGCGTATGTAGAGAGGGATAGCCATGGATCCCGAGAAGATAAAAAATTAACTCATGAAGAAGGACGGGGGACGGGGGGTGGTTTTGAAGTAAATGCGTGAGTCGGCAGGGAGGGATAAGGGACGGGAAGAGGGGGATGTGCGCACCATTCGACGGGAGGGGACATAATGGATGCTGTGGTCTGTGTTTTGCTGTGAGCAGCGATTTTCTGGGCACTATTTTATTTTGTGGTCTGTGGCTCTTGATCAGGGTGGCACTGAGTTGCTGGAGGTTTTGGGCACGGAGGGAGGACAGTAGTTTTGGGCAGTTATTTTCCTGTTTGTGGCAGGGTTGATCTGTGTAGCAGGGAGCAGAAAGGCAGCAGCAAGGCAAAGAGGCAACAAAAATTAGCATCAGATCCAGGTACTTGTTAAGCTATGTATTTATTTCATTCTGCCATGAATTTAGTATTTATTGATAAATCTAAGTTGCTGAGTTGCTGTTATAAAAGTCAATATCCTGCTATGAAGTTTTGTTTCAGTTTACTTTCATAAAATGTTTAGGAAACTTAATGATGTTTATAATTATATGGGCATTACATATGGTATCAGAGCGTCTTAGTTCGAAATCTGGGCCTAAGGGCCGAAATCCAGAGTGTTATCTCCAACCACACTTAACCTGTAAGAGATACACGTTCAGTTTGACTAAATGGGACTGATACATGATACAGTATGGTATCCAAGCTATTGAGCACGAAAAGGAAAAGTCATACTTAATTTTATTTGAGAAATGTTGTTAATGAAGTTTCAGGTAGAATAAACACCTGAAACCGATGAAATGTCGTGGGAAGCTTCTGGCAAAGGCTTGAAACTGGTAAGATCCCATAACTACACAAATTATACTAAATAAAATGCAAAAGACATTTGCGAGACCTTGAAAAGGCCTACTTTACCTCGAACTTACCTCAATGGGGAACTGTCGATGCACAGGCTAAAAGAAAAAAAGAAAAAAAAAAAGAAATTTAGCAGACTTATATTACGCAACGTTTAAAATAATGAAGAATCTCCGAAACGTTAGACCCATACAAATTTCAACCGTGCCAAAAGAAATAAATTTGTACACCACGTGGCGTTTCATGCAACTAATCGATTTCCCAAAGAAGAGCTGTCTATTATACGGGAGAATGGATCTGCGCCATCATATCTCGGGTGAAATCTCATCAGCCGTTAGATCTAGAAAAGTTGCGCGGGGTTTAAACCCCAACGTGCATAGGAGGAGTCCCGGAAGAGTCATCGAGAAATCTTAGTCATTGGGGTTTTTTTAAGTCTGAGAATCAAGGACTTGTGGTTCTCAAAATCCCGAGAACAGATCCTAGCCATTGATCTCGGCAGGAAACGTGTCAGCGTTCTGGGGAGGCGTTGGGATTTTACCATCGAAGATTTTAGGAGTGTAGAACCGTTGCATAATGAAATCGCGATACGCGATTTCCTGATTGGATTAGGACCGTTCATGGTGCGTGACACGTGTCAGGAGATCCCGAAGAGTCGCGGATCGGGAAATTGGGGTTTTCGAAGACAAAGAAACCGCGTCGCTGGGAATCGCGATCGGCGATATCCCGATAGTGATGTAAGCATGGTGGGACCACCAGAGTAAGAGTGGAGGACAAGTGTCAGTCCATATCGGGGTTCAGAGCTAGGAAGGGTCTGTGAATGAGTGCGTTTAAAAACGTGAACCTTCGACATGCGATTTCCCGATGGAGTTAAGGGTACAACATAGGACAGGTGTCGGAAGGTCCAACCTTGCCGGGAGTTAACGACAGGTGGCATCGGGTATCGGGATATCACGAGTTTCGTGGACAAGGTGTCCATGCACTACGAAATCGCGAACCCCGAAAGCCGACGCAGTTAACTTAACTCTTGACCCCTGATTAAAGGACTTAATTAATGACAGTTTAATTAAGACCTAAATGTATCGCGGAATCGAAGATCGGGGTTTCGGGATTCAATTTGCGCCAAAATTTTATTGTGGAAAACCTCGAATCCCGACAGGAGTTAGGACTATGGTCACATAGGTGCAGGTCACATGGACCTCGGTGTAGCCGGAAAGGCTAACATGCAAGGAAGAGGTGCATCGGGTATCGGGATATCGGGAATTCCGTAGGCATGGGATTCATGCAAATCGATAGCACGATATCCGAAATCCCGATAAGGAATAAGGTTGCGGTCACAAGGCAAGGTCGTGTGGTTCACGAGAATAGCTTAGGGGCTAAAGCACTGGGAACATATCAGAGATCAGGAATCCATGGAGGCAGAAGCTCTCGGCATTAGACATAAGGAAACCCTGAAACCCAAAATTTAAGTGGGAATTTTGCAGTTAGGAGCCAAGGGCCATGAGAAATACAGAAGACAAAGTATATGCATCTAACTACATGCATATGCAGAGACAAATAAAATTATAAATATAAAAGAATTAAATTAAAAGAAGAATACCAAAATTCGTACAGAGCGGGAATTACAGGAAAATCATTTTGTTTCAAAAGAGGAAATCACCATTCTTTACCACCGCGTAAGGAAGGTTTATGCAACTTCTAGATTCGAACAACCCCACATTCTTCATGAAAGTACTAAAACTGTGCACAATTGGCAGACTGAATCGTACCTCTTACCATAGCTGAGGGCGAGCTCCGCAAAGTGTACAGACAGGGGATTGATTCCCAATATTTCAAGGAGACTAGAATCCAGGTCCTGGATCTTGTCAGTGGCCACATCAATGTACTCTGTTACTGTAAAATGAACTGGAGCATATACAACAATACCCAGCACTAGCAAGGTGCTCAGAACAATGGCAAGGATGTGAGCCATGGAAAGGGAGATTCTGGAAACCTCTGAGCAGAACAAAGACATATCTGTGGTAGACAGAGAATGATGCATGGAAAGTCCCAACGGATGGGAAAGTGAGATAGAGGAAGGACGCGTAGAGGGTTGAAGGGCTGACAGGTGTATAATTTGGGGCTAGATACGAGGGAGCTTGAAAAATCCAGATGAGCACGTGGAACCCATGCGTGCCTGAACCCTTGGGTATACGCTCAATTATTTATATATATATAATATAAAGTGTTAGAAATAATTTAAAATAACTTAAATAATTTAGTATAAATGATTTATATATATAAATAAGGTCAAATTAGTTTAAATTTAAAGTAAAATTAATTTGGGTTAAATTAGTGCAATGATAATTTTAAATTAATTATTTTGAGTATAAGGTTAATCTACCTTAAAGTTCGATGATAACCAAGCTTAGATGCTTCATCCTAACCCAAACCTAGCCAATTCCCCTGATGGAGTAATGTCTATTTACATACAAGTAAATAAAACTTACGCCCAACCCTGTTTCTAAGTTTAAGTAACACCAATTTGAAATGTCCTGGAACTCACCCTGATAACTTTGGGGTGATGCAGGTTAAGTTATACAAGATGGCTAGGAATCGAAGGGGTTGAGGTAGGGGAGCGTCGTCACGGGCACAACCGACGCCACCCACACCATTAACACCATCGAAACCATCGACACCACCAACACCAACACCACCATCACCCGAACTAGCCCTCATATTGCACTCGTTGGAATCCATTAACGCGACTTTGAAGGGGCGCCAACCAGCAGGGAATGAAGTGGAACCCCCACCATCTGGAACGGGTAATCCAGAAGCATCAAGGAACTCAAGGGGAGAATTTCCACCTAAAGAAATCACGCAAGAATTGCAGAAGATCAAACTTCCGGAGTTTGTCGGAGGTCGCGCCAGTGAACGTGCGGAAGCATGGTTGGAAGGCATGACAAGGTGTTTTTCCTTAAGGGACTATGCATCCAACTCGAAGGCAAAGATTGCAATTTTCCAGTTAAGAGATAGCACTTTGAACTGGTGGGGAAACTTGGAAAGACAACTGCACCTTACCCCAAACACAGTATCTTGGGAACTTTTCGAGGAGAGGTTCCGAAGGAAGTATCTACCAGCTTACTACAAGGAGCAATAGGTAGGGGCATTTCATGCCTTAGTACAAGGAAACATAACTGTAGAAGAATATGAGATCAGGTTTATGGAACTGGTCAAATACGTTTCGTATATGGACAATGACCAGTGACAAGCAGAGCGCTTCGTTTATGGATTGAACCCAAAAATAAGAGCTATGGTGCAGATGTGGAAACCGTCTTCAGTAGCAGAGGCAGTAGAAAGTGCACGTTATGCAGAAGAGCACATGAACTTAACAGGGGGTACAAGGTCGACATTTCCGCATCGCCCAGGATTCGTAGGAAAGACCCCGAGGACATTTCCTAGGGGAGGGGGCTCAAGGCCACCGCCTTATGGTAACAAGTTCATGCCAAGGACAGTAGCTGCAGGGATTTCAATGGCAACTAGTGCAGCATCTCGTTCATCGCCAACGGTATAGACAGGTCCACGACCATCTCTACGAACAACTAGTAGGGGCAGGGGTTCCAGAGGAAGGAACTCGTTTAGGAATCAGTCACATAACAGTGCACCGGTTCAATCTCGTATTGCCTGTTGGAGATGCGAAGGACCCCATTATGAGCGGGACTGTCCAGAGTTACAATTAGGGTTTGTGCATAAAGAAGGAAAGTCACCAATGGGGAGGTCAAGTGGCAACCACCAAATTTACGCAGCGGTTAATAACCGCCAAGCCGAACATCAATCCACCGTAGTGGAGTCATCAGGTATGCTAAATCATATTAATGTTAAGATTTTGTTTGATTCTGGTGTGACAGATAGTTTCATTTCACCATCTTCATTAGAAAAGAGTGGGCTGACAGCCTATGAGCACGATGACTTTAAGCAAGTCGAGATGGCTTCGGGGGAAAAACAAGATGTAGGACCTAGTGTCGATAATTGTATAGTAGACCTAGGAGTGTGCACTACCAAGTTGAAGGTATACGTCACTGCTCTTGGGGCATATGAATTAATCATTGGAATGGATTGGTTAGCAACTCATCGAGCTTTGGTAGATTGTTTCGCAAAGAAGGTGCTTTGTATTGATGATGAAGGAAGACCGATAGAGATTCAGGGTGTGCATAGAAAAGTGTCATTACGCTTTATATCAACTATGAAGGTCAAACGGTGCTTGAGGCAAGAGTGTCGACTATATGTAGTGTAAGCAGTGGAGGAAAGGAAAGGACCCTCATTAGATCAGTATCCGGTATTGTCATAATTTCCAGATGTTTTTCCGGACGAGTTACCAGGGTTACCTCCTGAAAGGGAGCTTGATTTTAATATTGAGCTTAAACCTGGTGCAGAACCAATATCCAAGACTCCGTATAGGATGACGGTGCCAGAACTTTGTGAATTGCAAATGCAGTTGAAGGAGTTACTAGACTTAGGGCTAGTAAGGCCCAGTGTCTCACCTTGGGGCGCACCGGTAATTTTTGTAAAGAAGAAGGATGGATCCTTACGACTGTGTATAGACTACAGGGACTTGAACCGTGCTACAGTGAAGAATAGGTACCCTATGCCGAGAATAGATGACCTCTTCGATCAGATGAAAGGAGAAACGGTATTCTCAAAGATTGATTTGCGATATGGGTATCATCAGTTAAGGATTAAGGAAAGTGATTTCCCAAAAACTGCCTTTTGAACTCGATTTGGACATTACGAGTTTGTTGTGGTACCTTTCAGATTGACTAATGTGCCAGCAGTGTTCATGAGCCTCATGAACGACGTATTCCGGAAGTATTTAGATCGATTTGTACAAGTTTTTCTGGATGACATTCTCATCTATTCCATGAATGAAAGAGAACACGAGGAACACTTGTAAATAGTGTTGTCTTGCCTTAGGGAGAACAAATTGTATGGGAAGTTGTCGAAGTGTTCTTTCTTCCAGAAAGAGATCCACTATTTGGGTCATATCATTTCAGGCGAAGGAATCTCGGTGGACCCAGAGAAGGTAAAGGCCATTATGGAATGGCCAGTGCCGAAAAATGCACATGAGGTGAGAAGCTTCATGGGGCTAGCGGGTTATTACCGGAGATTTGTGGAAGGATTCTCAAAAATAGAGAAACCCATCACCACTTTGCAACACAAGGGGGTCAGGTATGAATGGACATAAGAATGTGATAGTGCATTCATTGAGCTTAAGAGGTTACTAACTAGTGCACCAATTCTACGAGTGCCAGATATGGAAAAGGACTTCATGGTTTGCATGAATGCCTCGAAACAAGGATTGGGGGCCGTGCTAATGCCGGATGGAGGAGTGATAGATTATGCATCAAGAAAGTTGAAGAAGCACGAGGAGTTATATGCGACTCATGATTTAGAGTTGGTAGTTGTAATTCTAGCTCTGAAACTTTGGAGGCACTATCTGGTGGGGCAAAATTTTGAACTCAAGACGGACCATCAAAGATTAAAACACCTCTTCACTCAAAGAGATATGAATGTCAGGCAAAGGTGATGGAGTGAGTTTATGAGTGAGTATGATTTTGGTATTTCATATATAAAGGGAAAGGAAAATGTGGTCGCAGATGCCTTGAGTTGGAGACCACGTATCTTCTCCTTGGTGACCTTAAAGGTCAGTCTGAGGGAACATGTGTTGACACAACTACTAGGAGACAGTTGGTATTTAAAGGTTACTTCAAACCTCCAGAGCGGGAGACAGTTAGACCCAAAGTATGAAGGATATAATCTAGAAATAGACGGATTGTTAAGATATCAAGGAAGGATGTATATCCCAGAGAATGGGGATATTAGAAGCATCATACTGAAGGAAGCCCATCGATCACTTTATTGTGCAGATCCGGGTGTTAAGAAGATGTACGCAGAGATGAAGAAACTCTTCTTTTGGGTAGGCATGAAGCGCGATGTAGTCCATTTCGTCGCCAGATGCCTAGAGTGTCAACAAGTGAAGGCTGACCACCATCACCTGGCAGGCCTCCTACAACCACATGATGTTCCTATGTCCAAATGGGAAGTCATATCAATGGATTTTGTTGTAGGATTGCCACTCACATCTCATAGACACAATGCCATTCTTGTGATAGTGGATAAGTTGACCAAGAGTGCTCATTTCATTCCGGTTAGAGACACATACGATGTTACTGATGTGGCTCGAGTGTTCTTAAGAGAGGTTATCCGTTTGCATGGGATACCTAAGAAGATCATTTCAGATAGGGACTCTAGATTCACTTCTAGATTTTGGACAAGCCTACAGTCAGCATTAGGAACTCAATTGAACTTAAGCACAACTTATCATCCTGAAACAGATGGGCAAACTGAGAGAGTAAATCAAGTCATGGAAGACATGCTTAGTGTTATCACTGAAATTTCGTCCGCGCAGGGCGACAAGAACTCCGCATCGTCAGCACAGAAAAACAGTCGTTCATGGCACAAGGATTAACTCCACAGCACAACAAAAGGGTCAAAACTATGCAAAATGGCCAAAAAATTAAAAA
>ML780157.1:614298-674139 GCA_009831015.1 Picea engelmannii | reverse complement strand
GTTGCCTGCTAGGGAAGCTTGGTCGAGATAGCGACACTTCCACTTACGGGTTCTATTTGGAGTTAGGTTAGTATAGCTGACGCTCCAAGATAGTCTAGCAGAGGACAGATAGGAATGGAGTTGGAAGTAGGTTAGGGAGGAAGTATGAGTAGAATAGTTGAGACTATATGGATATTTGTCTTGTGGTGGGACTTGATGAAGAAAAAAAAATGTGTATATATGAATATTCATTGTTATATAACTAAACCACAGTTGTTTAAAATAAATTATTGAACCGGACAATTGTAATTAAAACAATTTCTCACATAATTAATTAATTGTTGTCTTTTATAAAAGACTAGTCTTGCTGATTAGATTGAATGCATACCTAAATTATTAAAGGATGACAGTTTGACTATTAGTATGTGCACGAGATTTTCATGTACTAGCTACACATGCATTCCTTATACACATACACTAGTATGTATGATTTTCTTGACTTACTTAATGATAATGTCAGTTACTTGTTGTGAATGTGTGAACCATGTTCTTTTCCTTTGTACCGTCAGACACCTTAAACTTCGGGATGAAGTTTCTTGAAGGGTGGGTGTATGTAACGACCCTAATTGGATACATGCTTAAGATTATAAAGTAAAATTAATTAACAGAATTTAATTATGGTTAACTGAGTAATAATTCAAACTATAGATCACATTTAATGACCTGTGAAATAAAATTAAAAGATCAATGAAAAATGATATAAAATGGTGGCGTATGCAGAGAGGGATAGCCATGGATCCCGAGAAGATAAAACATTAACTCATGACGAAGGATGGGGGACGGGGGGTGGTTGTGAAGTAAATGCATGAGTCGGCAGGGAGGGATAAGGGATGGGAAGAGGGGGATGTGCGCACCATTCGACGGGAGGAGACATAATGGATGCTGTGGTCTGTGTTTTGCTGTGAGCAGTGATTTTCTGGGCACTATTGTATTTTGTGGTCTGTGGCTCTTGATCAGGGTGGCACTGAGTTGCTGGAGGTTTTGGGCACGGAGGGCCAGGATATCCGTAGATATCCTGGAGCTAAGTAGTTTTCCTAGTTGGCAGGGAGGACAGTAGTTTTGGGTAGTTATTTTCTTGTTTGTGGTAGGGTTGATCTGTGTAGCAGGGAGCAGAAAGGAAGCAGCAAGGCAAAGAGGCAACATAAATTAACATCAGATCCAGGTACTTGTTAAGTTATGTATTTATTTCATTCTGCCATGAATTTAGTATTTATTGATAAATCTAAGTTGCTGAGTTGTTGTTATAAAAGTCAATATCTTGCTATGAAGTTTTGTTTCAGTTTACTTTCATAAAATGTTTAGGAAACTTAATGATGTTTAGAATTATATGGGCATTACAATATATTTCATTGTTATATCTCCATCTTCATTTTTTCCTAAAAATAATCTGGATCAGTGGTATCAGAGCAGGATACTCCTTTTTGTTTCTTAGTGCATGTCTGCGATGCAGTCAGGGTATGGAGAGTTGGGTCTCGAGGTAATTTCTCTTGAGGAAACCCACTCTTTTCATCCCAAGAATCCTCCCATGGTGGAAGAAAAGAGAGACAGAGGAGAAAAATATCCCATCAAGTTGTTTCCCGTAGAAGCCCTCGCACAACAAAGGAACGAGATGTTGGAGAATGTTTTCTAAATCCTTCAATAATTGCCAACAATAACAAGCATGTCTTCATCAAGAATTATCTTTGGAGACACTACTCAATTCAAGGTACAAGTTAATTTTGATATTCTTGTATTTTAAGGTCATATCGATGCAGATGCTTTGGAAAAATGGTTAAATTTTCTAGAAGGTTATTTCTTTGTTCACAATTGTTCTGACAGAGAAAATATCACCTTTGCACTCCTTAAGGCTCTCCCCATGTCAAACATTGGTGGGAAAAATACTGAGAGAAAAATTCCACAGAGGAGTTTGGAATATTTTGGGTTGAGCCTACTTGGGATTTTTTAATGGATGTGGTCAAGGATCAATATTACCCTATGGGAGACTATGTTGACCAATACATGAGATGGACCACATTGCATGGAAAGTGGGACCAAATAGTGCCAGTGTTCAAAAATACCTTCCATACCTTGCGCACCAAGATGAGTATCAAAGAATATAAGAGGCATATGGGTCTGAAATACTGTGAGGCTCTACATAGGTACATCCAAACTAAAATGGAGTTTCTATACATCTCATCACTGGGATTTGCTTATAGATATGTTGTCAAACTCAAGAAAAAATTTAAGCAGCAGAACAAGCAGAAATTTGGGTCTCCAAATCCACATCAACCAAAGTATGGTAAAGGAAACCCTAACTCACATAACAATCAACCTCTAGAAAACCATTCCAAGCCACATGAAAAGAAGGGTAACGAGAAGATGAAGAAGGACACTGGGAAGATGTGTGGGAAGATGTGTAGATGAAATAGTCATTGGTCTCCAAGCTCAAAGAATTAAAGTCGATCGCCGACTCAGACTCAGATTCAGAAAATAATAAATGGAGATAGATAATTGATGCAGAACCTTCTTCTAGTGTCACGACTGCAACAATCCAACTAGATGAACTAGAGGACCTTGAGGAGGGGGAGAGCCTTTTCCATTCACAGATGTTGGTGAAGGGGACCCCACTGCATTTTATCGTTGATAGCGAAATATAGAAGAAACTCATCTCAATAGAGGTCATCAAGCAGTTGGATTTTCTGACAACACCACACCCACAACCATACAACATCAGATGGCTTTGCTAGGGATGAGATATTAGTGTCAGCCAGTAGTGCCACATGTCATACGATATCAATACCTTCAAGGATGAGGTACTGTGTGATGTTTCTCAAATGGAAGTTTGTGATGCTCTATTAGGCTAGCCATATATGTGGATGTGTCATGTTGTTTATGAGTCTCGAACCCATAACACCATTATTTCTTTGGGGGGTCATCCCTACAGGATACGAGAGGTAGTTCCGGCTATTGTATTGACAAAACAATGCCAGAAATTAATCTCCCATACCACAAAGTTTAGTCTCTTCACAACCTAGTTAGAATAGAAGGATACTGCAACCACTGTATCCTTGGTCCAAGACCCTTCTATCCAACAGAAGAAGATCAACAAGATTGTAGAAGAGCATCGAGATATTATTACAACACCTACGGGGGTGCCTCCACACTGCCCAACCAAATCAAGTTATGATAAATCCCTTCATATTATTGATGATTCATATTCAACGATAGATTCTTCCCACACTCAGGAAGACCATGCCTCTATATTGGTTAAACATATCCAAGCTCTACAACAACAAGTTCATAATAGCCTTCAACAAGCTAAGCATGACAACTTATTCACCAAGGCAAGCAACTCACCAAGGTTCAAATTCAACAAAAGCTTCCTCAAGGACTTGAAGCAATGGATACCATTTCTTCCTAAGGGGGAGGATTGATCTAGGAGGAAATCGGTGGCCACCCACCTATTCCACTGTCTCAAAACAAGGATTTCAACCTTGGAAATTGTTCTACAACTTTTCGGGTCCTAAACTTCTGGGGCCGTTTTGAGGCCCTGATTTTTTTTTTGGGACCACCATAGTCACACTATAGAATTTAGCTAGATTGCGATGAAAATGTTTGTATTCCTCACATATACCTTTCAAACGAGCTATCATGCACCCCAAATGGAGATCGTATGCAAAAGTTACGCCATTGGGAAGTTGACATACCAACTACCCCCATTGGGGCCCACAAACCTTATGCTATTTCATCATATAGGGTTAGGGTTTTGGATTTTATTTATGTTAAAAATGACTCTAGAGCCTCATTTTAATCATCATCATATTCTTGGGAATGAGAATATCCATCACATATCTTCTTAGAGATAAGTTTCCACCATTCTAGTGAGTCATTCACTCTATAATTGTATAGTTTCTATACAATCTCTCATTAATAAAAATTGTGAATTATTGTATCTTTGTTTTTATTGAAATATCTCTATATATTTCATTGTTATATTTCCATCTTCATTTCATTCTAAAAAGAATGAAGATCAGGGAAAGTCCTAACCTCAAGAGGAGAGCCTAGAAGAAACTACTAGGAAAGCCATCCATTGTGACCTCAGTGGCATTGCTTCTCACTTTAGACTAAGGATATGGGGTTCCTAGCCTAGGGGGGTGTCCCTAAAGTCAACCTAGCCAATTTATTATAGTGTGGGAGAAAAATGTTAGCTTATATTGATGAGTTAACCAAGCAATTCAATTTGAAATTTTATGTGATTAAGTGTTGTGAAGCATGAAAATTCATTTTAAGGTAATCAAGAGTGGATGCCTAACATGTGAATTTCTTGGAGAAATATTTCAACCTTACAACACACAATAAAATAAAATTTACATCAAGGAGAATGATATGCCCATGTAACATTTAGACCATTAATATCATTCCATGAAACATGTATATGTAAAAGTCCTTAATGTGTGTTTAGATGATGAGTGTAAATTGAACCATTAAGTGTACTTGTTATTGTGTGTTAGATGCCACAACATTACTCCAATAATGAATGATAAAGGTATACCTAGAAATCAAACCATGTAACCATGAAAAAAAGAATGTTTTAAATAGAGTATCCAAGAGCCGTAAATAAATTCTAGAATGCAGAATTGAACTTGTAAAGTGTCCATAAATATTAAATAGTGCTCAGACACAACAATGACATCAATGAATCATGAACATATTATGTGTTGCAACTTTACATTTTGTCCTTAGATAAAATAACCAACAATATTGGCAATAGTGTAAGCCATGAAAGAGTAACACATTGCAAGGATCAATCATACAAATGATATACCAACATGAATAGAGTGCTTGAGTGATTAATATGTGGGTTAATTCCTTACTTTAAACCACTGATATGAAAGTTGTTATATGAGTGCTCAAGATGAATCCACCAAGTAGTACAAGAATCAATCCCTTAAGAGTTATGTAATGTTACAAGTGGGTGAATTCCTTAGGGTTGTTATCACTTGTATGGAATTACTCCAAATTAACACTAATACAAAACCATTTATCACAACATTACATTATCCATGTGTGGTTAAGAAGCAAATTATTGATTTTCCTTAATGAAATCACTTGTGATTCAAGCCATGAACATCATCCAAATCACCATGGTATCCATTTATAGCAAGTAAAATATATTGTGTGTTATGAAAGAAAGATAAAAATTGAAATAGTAAAGCCACAACCTAATATTAGAAGTACCAATTGTCTTTAGGACAACAACAAAAGTCAATTTCCAGATTTGGTTTTGAACCCTTAAATTGAAGAAATAAACCAACCAATAATGTATTTAGAGAAAGCACATAAATTATTGAATCGTTTAGGCTAGTGATGCATCAATTTATCTCTTTAGGCATGTTTAACCATAGATCTATCTCAAATTTGAGTTATGTGCATTAGATCTATTCTAATTCCATGACTTAGTGATAAATTCCAGTGAATGAGAAAATACAAAATAGATCTAAAACCACAAAATCATTAGCTTTTAGGGAATCATTTTAGTATATTTAGTGTGTTATCATTAGATCCATCAAAATATAGAAAATCAAACGATTACATCTAATAGATAATTGCCAAATGTGTGAAATATTAGAGCATGAAAATGGAACAATTTGCATTAGAAATCATCAAGTCTAAACTAGATCTCAAATGTTAGCCTATAAAATTGAAGAAATTGCAACTTAGATCAACTAATTTAACATGATCAAACCCTAAATTGATTTTAAAACAAGGTAAAGGGAAATTAAAAATTTAAAAGAAGATGAGAAAGAGAATAAAAGAGACCAGTGTATGACTTCCACTTGTTGTGGAGTCACACAAGGCCTTTCTTGAAGCTTGATCCTTGTATCAAGACTTGGGATTCTAGGAAACCATAAGATTTATATAGTAAATTCCCCCAAGTAACATTTGTATTCTCCAAGATTTGAGTGGAAAAAAGAGTGTTATACCAACCCTTCCAAGTAGAAAGAAATAACTCCTATTATATCCTAATGTAAGAGACATAGACCAAATTAAGATTTTCTAAACCCAATACCTTAGATATAGAAATAAATGACTAAGGACTATGAGGAAATGACTTTGGCTAAGAATATCCTCCAGCTATAACAAATTTCTCTTTTTTTGGCTCCTTGCTAGCTCCTTCATCCACCATTACCCGTTACATACAAACACTCTTGCTAACTTTTTATAAGTAAACCTTACAAAAAAAAAATTAGAAAAATAATACAACTGTGAGTGAAACAAATGATTTCTCTTATTCTCCAATTAAGTTACAATGCATAAGAGGAATTTCTTATATAGATGAGGCACCCCAAAAAACCATGGGTGAAAACCATGTGCAACTACAAGACCATAAGCTAATACATGGTGCTCCAACAAAACCATGGGAAAATACAAGAGACACCCTCAATACCATGGTTTAAAACCATCCTGAGAAAATAAAATAATATATCATGAAAAAACCACCTCGACCAACTCCAACATGTAAGTGGATTAGTTAAAGAGAAGAGGTGTTATTTATAATGTGCTCTAAAAACCCACATATGTGGAATCAAGTGGAACATCAAGTGGTCAAAATGAAGTGGTACTTTTACCAAGACATATTTAAAAATGTCATAGGTATGCCAATTTTTTCCCAATTTTCTATTATGACAACATTTTGGAAATCCCATGGTCATTCCTCATCGAATGACATTTATTTGGTAGAATTTTGGGCACTATGTCAAAATATAATTTCCCTTGAAGTTGGCCTCCTTTAAAACATGTGCTCTAACCACCTCAACATCCTCCAAAAATGGTCCAATAAAGCAAGTGTGCACTCTAGGAATGGTCCATGTGGCACATGACGATGATGTGGATTCCTTGTCATCGTCCAATAATTTGTCACGAACCCTAATACAACGACATGTATTCCAATGTGATGTCACATATCCCAATTTAGATAGATATGACTATATTATGGTACACAAATTCCAAGGTAGTATCATGGATCCTAATGCAATGCCACAAGTCTTGTAATGTGACTGCCTGCTAAAACAAAAACTAAAATGCCCCATACATGTAAAAACAACCAAGGGGTAAGAAGCCCATAAAGTTTTAGCAAAACAACATGCCGATTTACTCATGCAACTAACAACATAAGAAAAACCATGAATGCATGCATACCCAACAAATATAACAACATTGAAATTAACATTTACATGCAAGATAATTATGGTAACACAACATAAACTTATCTGTTCATAGAAATAACCAATTGGATGTGTATGAAGGACGTTCCTCCCAACCATAGGATTTCGTTTCATTTTCTCTCAACAACAAGCCACCCCTGAGTTGAGGCTATGAGTCCATAGTGAGATCCAACCCTCTTGGAAATCCACTATACACATTCAACATCCAAAAAACCTAGGTTCTACTCCCACAACAATTTCAATCCACCATCTCTTTCCTACAACACGCACAACATAAGGAATGTACCTCCTTCTTTGCTCATATCCCCTCAGGCTATACCATTCATTTATCAATGCTTCCAGTGCACTCATTTATCCAGGAATCTCATAGTCGAGAACTCCAGGAACTCTCAATTGCTCCAAGGGTGCTCACAACATCCTTCAAAGGTCTCTTGAGCCATTTCCTCAACAAGAAAACAAACTACAAGCTTACATCCCATTTTTACAGGCACACAGACCATATTTCGAGCATAAACAAAACCTAATAATGGCTTCCTTCAAGAACATCATGGATTATTCTCTTCCTAGCAGTCAACTATTCTCTTTATACCCAAAATCTATAAAAAAGTACCTCTTTTCCCATACGAATTTCCCCTTTTACCCAAGAAAAACCATGCAAGCTAACTCTCACACTCCCCAATGTTGATTGTAATTCAACCCCGTGCTCCAATTACTATGGGATGTGACTTCTCACACCCACCCTCTTACATGAATTCAATGATTGAGTGTCTAGCAAGTCAAAGGGAGGATTTCATGGTAATAACACATTAACATAAGTTAATAACATGGGTTCACCTTGGATCCCTCTTTAGCCCCTTCTCTTGTGGAATCATAACCTCCCATTGCTTCTATCTCTCTTGTATTGAAGCCATTGATTATTACTTTTATTAATAATTTCAATGTACATAATACATTGTTCGACCTTCAACCATATTAATCAATACATGATCTTTACCCAAAACATATTGTCTCGTCATCTTAAATGATAATTACACAATTACATTATATCTTGTGGGAATTAAAACTTGGATGTTAGATCCCATCCCCCTTATCTTTTTCATTGACCTCATTGCACAAAACCCTACGGTGTACATACATTGACAATGCCAGGCTCTCCAACCTTTAATGAACATATAGTCTCTCTGACCTAATATCACAAAACATTATGGCCCAAAACATAAATACATAGGCACTCTGGCCCAAAACATATACATCATTAATGAAAAAATTCCAACCAACAATATCTCTTCCCCACACCCTGCACAACCCAAGGAATGTACCCCCTTCAATGGACTAGAGTTCCTTAGGATGTACCATTCTTTTATAATGAATTCCAATGCAAGTTGGTCAGGGAGTTTCAAAGATGAGGCCCAAAGAATACCAATAGCCTTTATACAAGATTTTTTTTTTTCCCATGCATGAGTTTTTTTCTCATTATGTTTGGCTCTCGTAGCTGTAGGTATCATTCTTCCTTATGGGATTACACCATTTCCATATATAATACAACTCTACCTGCAAATTTCTTAACTTTCATTCAACCAAAAAATTGTTAGTATTGATGCACATTATCCTCTCATTGCAACATTTGAAATCAACCCATGAAGTGACTTCATAATTATATTACTCTAAAAAAAATTTCAATCATTTCCAACTATTATTCATATTAAATGAAATAAAACTATCATTCCTTGCACATGCATTATCTATCATACCAATATTTTCATAATGTAATCAAACATTATCAACAAACCAATGTGTCAATATCCATGGCCACATCTACACAATGCATCCTTTCATTGACTTTGGAATACCACATATCTATGTCATGTATTCCACCATGGTGAGTTGGAAGGTATAGAAAATGCTTCGGTTCATCATCCAAATTGTTCCCTATTTACCAGTCTGATCATTTGGATACCTTCCTCTTCAACCCATACACAACCATAGGAATATAATTCCTTTAGTTCTCTCTCGTGTCGGAAAAGAGGTTGCAGTACAAACATCAGTTATAAAGGGGTAGACCATTAAACACTTGCATGGAGATATATCCTTTCCATTTCCAACCTCAACATGGCCTCACACATGGCCATCTCTAATGGCATTCATTTCTACAACAAGAATACATCTTCAAACTTGACTTGGTTATGATCTAATAACCCAACATAACTCACATACTATTAAATTTCTCATAAAATAATTATCAAACAACATTTTATACTCAAGGCCCTTTGACTTTACATCAATTTCAAATATTGAAAAATTTAGCTAAGAGAATTCTTACCTCAATTCCCTTCAACATTTATGCATCACAAGCAACCTGAAATGCATATCTGCATGGTTGTTATCAATTACTTGATTCTACCTATTCAACTGGTATCTTGTAGAATCTCGTAGACTCCCTTTACCAACCTTTGATCAACATTTTACCATCCTCAATTGTATTCATGGGGATGACTATCATAAGCAGTGGCATCATCATCACTTTCATCCATGCTACATAGTTTTCCTGGATATGTAATTCATCATTAATCATATTCAAATATTATGACATCATTATTTCACATTTAACAATAGACTACTCTCAGTCTAAAAAGATGCCACAAGCATGTTCAAACATGTCTACATGCACAAATGCACATCAATATGCATTAAGCATTCAATCTCATCATGGTCACCAGGGATAATTTTAAGTATGGAAATTTATCTTAGAATGTAGAAACCTTGGTGAATCTTACTAGTCCTTAATATGCAAAGAACAAAATGTTTGGCGATATTTTTGTAAAATTATTCAAAATTCTAAGGATTTTATATAGTTTCTATAAAATTTAGGTTATTTTTAAGGTAAAATAATTTTGTTCTATAGAACCTGGGTGCATCACTTATAAAAAAAATGAAAATTGGCGAATCTTTTTTCGGAAAAGAATGGAAAATTATCCCATGGGAAATAGATAGCCCCTAAATTTTTTCTTTATGCCCACTTCATGCCCATGCATTCTATATTTATTGTATATATCATGCCTCACTTCTACCATGCACTCCAATGCATATTTATTTCATCTTTATTTATTTATTTTTTGTGTTGTAGATGGTTGTCCTTGAATTCCTGTGGACAATGGCTTCCCTGTGCACTATCATTTTCCTCATCTATGCACCATTGTTTCCCTGATATGAACCTTTTCTATCCAAGTTCCACTTGGCCATTTTTCATTTCAAACCAATATGCCTTATTTCCCACTAGCTCCACTTGGGCACTCATGTTCCAATCTTACATTGTTGGAACCTTCTAGCACCTTGGGATGATGTACTCTGCATCATACAATCATATTGATACTAGATTATTTTCAAGCCAACCTAACCATTAATAAAATGACATACCTTTCCATTATATCTAGATTCCCATTGGCTTTCTCAAATTTTGAACACTTTTCTTTACTCCATTTCAAGTAATTTTCTGTGAAGCCCTGTACTGTTCACTCATGATCAATCTTCTCCCATTGGAATGATACATTTTTCTATTGGAACCTTTAATGAATAACCTTTATTATTCTTCCCATTGAATCCTTTGTACCTTCACTTGATAATCATAAGTGGAATTCTTACTACAAATCCTTTCAGACAAAAGTGGCTTGTTCCTGAATATGAATTAATTTTCAGGAATTCCTATGCCTTCCCTCAAATATGACTCACTAGTCCCATAACTCACTCATCATCCATAAGTTCCTTTCTTTAATTTGGTGTCAATCTCTTCATCCATCAATACATTTCTACCTTCATGGCTATGAAGCCTTACCTTGCCTTTCGATGCCCATTAGTGACATTCTTCACATATAAGATTCATGTTTTTTTGTGAAAATATACGTTCATTATCCTTTTGCAACTGATTCAGACTCTATATCAGTTGAATACTAATTTGTATCTACTCTCCTTGATCCCTTTATCCACTTTCCATTAGCTATTTTGTAGCTTTGCACCTCCCTTTGTAGCTCTTTATTGATTTCAGCCAACTCCACAAGCTTTCCCTTGATTCCATGTCCATTGGACCTTGGAACTAAAATTTTAAATAGACCTACACAATATCCATTTAATTTATTTGATTCTATTATTATAAAATACCTAGATACAACATTATTTGCTTGAATTTTTCTTTTCTTACTAACAATTCCTTGTTATTAAGCTCAACCTATTTTTCCATTACTAGGACATTGCATTTCCAAATGTGTTTCTATACCTCAACATAGGAACTATAATGATTATCAACACTCTTTTTTATTGAAACAATACTCACTTTTGACATGCACATCCAACATATGGAAATGTTTTTCCAAAATTTATATTATTTGGAAAATTCCACTTTAAATAGTTGCATTCATGGAATCCAACTCCACTTTTCTTGAAACTTTATGAGGAAACCATATCATTTCTCAGTGAACTAAAACCTTCGGTCATATTTTCCTCTATATTACCTTTCCAATGGTTGTACTCATGCTTCGATTTGATTTTTGAGCTAAAAGTTATGGATTCTTGAAATCAACAATTTCACCCTTTTTTGCACATGTTTCACTGGTTCAAATAATTCTCAGAGGCCAACTTCCACCACTTGTAGAAGAAAATATGTTAGGAACCATAAGTTTTTTGGTATGAGACATTGAAAATATTGATGATAATGAGTTCACAACAACTCTCATATTTCTGATGGAATGCTCCAGTCAAAATTTGCAACAATATGGAAATGACAACTTTGTCCTTTTTCACTTTTGCAAACTTAGAAATATTGGAGTTTCACCCCATTTGAGCATATCCACACCATATCCTTTTGAATTTACCAATAGTCCAAAATATTATCTCCATAGCTACATTTTGAGCTATCTATCAAAAATTCACTTTTAAATGGGATCGAGGTTGATAGTTATGGTCTGCAGAAGTTTAAATTGTTTTCTCCTTTTTATCCCTTTATGCTACATGTGTCTTTTCTTCCATCTTGAATAATTTCAAGTACCCAAGTTCTAATTCTAGTTCCATGGTTGTCTTCTATGGTCCATGATATTTCCAAAGACTACTCATGTGTACCAAACCAACTTCTGAGCAAAGAGTTATGCCCTATGGAAGTAAACTAGTACCTAAATTATACCATGTATTGTTTCAACTCTAACTTCCTCATATGAGATCTTTTTCATGCTTAGAATAGTTCGTTGGAAATATATCATTGAGTTATTTCATTTAAGAACAAACATTATCTGTACCGATTATACACATAGTTATCTATCGATAATACACATAGTTATCTATCGATAATACACATATTTATCGAGATTTCAACCCCCTGAAAATGTTGTTTAGGCCCTCAAAATTCCTCCACAAGTTGATGAACTTCAAAATATGGAAATTTTCTTAAAAAATGACTGATTTACTACTGTAATTTTTTTTAAATATGAGCCTTTGATCTCAAAATTAGGAGTAATATTATCCATCGATCCGTTAAACTTTGTCAAGTTTGCAGACGAACCTCAACCGTTGATCGCCAACTTGAAAGAAATATGGACTATCCATTACCCACCATCCGAGCTCCATCGACGATCAATGATTCCATTTAGTGAATAAACCACCTTGCCAATTTTTTCGACCCTATCATCAATAATCAATGATTTCCCTTGACAACCAACTTGTAAGAATTCACTAAAACTATCAACTCAACCATCGATGATTGGCGATTTCCTTTGGACAAATGAAATACTTCACTGATTTTTCCAACCTGACCATCGACAAAAAATGTTTTCCCTAGATGACATGTCATGAAATGTGGATGTTGACATGGCATGACACATGGACATTTATGTGGCATGGCAAGTGGATTTTAATGTGGCATGGCATGTGGATGTTAATGTGGCATGACACATGGGTGATGATATGGAATAACACATCATCCTCCTCTTTCCCTTCATTGATGATCGACAATTATTTTCGAAAAACAAATCACTTTGCCATTTTTGTCGATCTGACCATCAACTATCAACGATTTCTATTGGTTGAACAAAACACTTTGTCGATTTTTTTGACCTGACCATCAGTGATCGATGATTTGTTTTGGCAAACTAAATCCAGTCATGAATTTTTTCGAACTCTGACACTTATAAAATTTTGACAAAAATCCAGGATTAATATGGGTTGTCGATCTCCAATTCAAAATTATCTTGTAACATCCCCACTATATTGCTCATTTTAATTAACACTTAATGTAGATATAATGTCTGGCCATGACCAGGAGATGTATATGCGAATTGTATTTCTAAATTTTAATAATAAAATTTGATGCCAATTGTTGGGGGGCATGGACAAAGATGGGGGATGATTAGTCCACAAGAGAGGGGAGGGTCTAAGATAATTTATAAGAGGGGTCCAAGGGGAAATTACCCATTTCTATTAATTCAACCTACTTCTTAAAATTACAATCAGTATATGAACCTTCTAATATTTTATTGAGTGTCCATAAAGCCAATCATTGAATACATGTAAGAGGGTGGGTGCGAGAAGTCACATCCCATAGTTATTGGGAGAATGTAGGATGAGTACAATTAGTTTGGGGAAGTGTGTAAGTCAAGAAAGAAATCCCAAGAGAGGAAAATTTGTATGGGTAGTTACAACAATTTTACACAGTCATGCTTTTGGGGCATGGACAATAAGAAAAGAGAAGGGAAGGAGAGATTGGAGTTGGAGCAACTATGGAGAGAGAATTATGGAATGTATTTGGAGAAAAAGAATGAAGAGCTAGGTTTTCAGGCCTGAAGAGTGAACTCCAGTGTGAGTTTCACTATAACAATAAGTGATTGTTGTTGTTTTCTTGGTAATTTTTGTAGCAGTGAGATCCATTGAGTTTTCTAGTAGAGATATTCATGGTTACCTGTGCCAAAGAGACCCTGATAAATGAATGGAATTCCCGATGGAGTGAGAGAAGTGAAAGGGTATATTCCTTGGGTTGGGTAGGTCAATAGGAAGAGAGATGGTGGAAAATTGATATAGCCATAGGAGAATACCAATGGGTTGTGGGATTTTTTGAGCTATGAGTGGATAGTGAGAGACCACCCTATTTTGTGGATTGATAGGCCTAGATTGGGGGTGAGTTTATTTTTATATTTGGAACAGAAATTCTATGGGTTGGTGGAACGTCCATCTCAAGTAGTTGGTTGCACAACCTTTTTTAAAAGATCAATGTTTTATCTTGTTTCTGTGTTGCATTATGAGCTTAATTGTTGTGTATTAACTATGTATTTGAGAATGATTTATATGTTTTTGTGATAAGTTATTTAAATTGCATTCATGTCAATTTTATCAGGTTGTAGATGCATTTAATTATGATATCATTAAGTAGTCAAATCTATGTGTAATTCGTAGCTAGTAAGCTATAGAAAATTAGCTAATAGAGAAAATTTTGTTTTTATGTTTTTTTTGTGTAGTACTGATCATCAGTTCAGATGGGGTTCATTATAGACCTTGACTATTGATTCATCCTACTTTTCCTAATTTTACTAATGAGTCTCAGCCATCGATTTTGTCTATTTTACCAACTCCAAAAACAAATCATGATATTCGATCTACTCCATTTTTCCAAACTCCAAAAATGGATCTTGACTGTTGATCTGCTCCATTTTTCCAAAATCTAAAAATGGATCTTGATCATCGATCTGATCCATTTTTCCAACTCCAAAATAGATCTTGATCATCGATCTACTCCATTTTTACAACTCTAAAAAGTTATAAGTTTTGGTCAATCTACGGTGAATCTGGGCCATTGATCTCAAAATCAAATGCGATCTCTGTCGTTGATCCATCAAACTCTCTCAAATTCTTTATCCATCATTAAAACATAAATTTTGACCTTTGAAGTTGAATTTATCTCTACAAAGTGTAGATTGACGCTCTTGATCATCTCTTAGATGGTTCTAAGGTCAAGTTTTACCTGAATTCTCTAAATAATATGGGGATTCCACTTTTGAATTCATCATTTTCCCCAAATCCATCATAGATCCAAAATCCGTAACAACAACGTTTTCTAAATTCACACCGATATTGGCCCATACAAGCCCAATGTTGAACCAAAACCTTTGATACAGTGTAATGTACCCACCTACTGAAATAAAAACTAAATATCTCCACACATATAGGATAAACCAAGGGGCAGTAGGCACATAAAATTACAAAAAAAAAAATGCTAATTTACTCATTCAACTGATGACATAATAAAAACCATGAATGCATGCATACCCAAAACACATAACAACATTCAAATTAACATTTACATAGTAGAATAATCATGGTAAACACAACATAGACTTATCTGTTCATAAAGATAACCAATTGGCTATGTACGAAGGAAGTTCCTCCCAGCCATAGGATTGTTGCTCATTTTATTTCAACAACAAGCCACCCCTGAGCTGAGGCTATGAGTCCAGAAGAAGATCTATCCATCTTATCTTCCCACTTTCCACATTTAGTAGTTCAAAAACCCAAGTTCTACTCCCATAGTAGTTCCAATCCACCAACTCTCTTTCCCACAACCACCACAACCAAAGCAATGTACCCCTTTATCCGCTCACAGTCCCTTAGGTTGTACCATTCATTTATCAAATCTTCCAGTGCACTCGATTGACCAGGAATCTCATAGTTGGTGAATCTAGGAACTCTCAGTTTCTCTAGGAGTGCTCAAAATAGCATGCATAAGGATCTTAAGTCATTTCCTGAACATGAAAATGCAATACATGCTTACAACCCATTTTTATAGGCACACAGGCCACATTGCGAGCATAACCACAACCAAATAATGGTTTCCTTCAAGCACAACATGGATGGTGTTCTTCCTATCACTCAACTCTTCTCTTACTTCCCAAAATATGCATTTAAAACTTACCTCTTTTTCCATTCGAATTTCCTATTTTTCCCAAGCAAAACCAAGCAAGTTGACTCTCACACTCCCCAATGTTGATTGCACTTCAACCCCATGCTCCCAATAACTTTAGTATGTGACTTCTCACACCCACCCTCTCGTATCAATTCAATGATTAAGTTTATAACAAGTCAAAGGGAGGATTTCATGGTAATGACACATTAACTTAAGATAATAACGTGGGTTTCTCTTAGATCCCTATTTATCCCCCTCTCTTCCATAAGCATAGCCCCCCCATAATTTTGTATATCTTGTATCCAACAAATAATTATTGTTTTTATTAATCATTTCAATGTACATAATACATTGTTCCACCCTCAACCATATTAATCAATACAAGATCTTTTCCCCAAATATATCGGCTCAGTAGGATAAATGATAGTTACATAATTATATTATAATTTGTGGGAATTCAAATTGGGGATGTTACAAATCCTAGAGAAAGTACATGAATCTCAAGGCATGATACATGGATCCCAAGGAATAGATGATACCCTAGATGCATGGAAATGGATCCCAATGCAAGACTTGCACTTACAATGGTGGGTCTAACCCCTTCACAACTCATTAGGTGATGCACACCAAGTGATCTCTTCTAGTAACATTATAACATAAATTGATTTTAGAATTTGCCTAATTTTTACCACGGGAGGACAATATTAGTCTTTATACATGTGAAAAATCCTAAGACAAGAGGTATTTCTTATGTCACTATGTTAGGGGTAGGTGATATGATGGATAACATATGAAAGTGGAGATAAAAAATTCAGGCATTGACCCTCAAAGTCATGTAAGTTGAAGCATAGGTATTTAAACTTGTCAGACTAGCTTTCATGATATAGGGATCTTCAATGCAAAAGCCTTTCAGAAGGATCTTTAGATTTGAGTTACCATTTCATTGGCACTATTTTTTACTACATCTTTCTTTGTCTTTTTCTTTCTTTCTTTACTTACATTCTTTCATTTATCAAGTCCTGTTTTCTTTAGATATGCATAGACAAGAACGAGACTAGGGACATTGGCCTCATAGTGAGGTGGCATAGCTCAAGCTTTAATATTTATGAATTTAATTTTTTTTTTCCCTCTTCACCTCTATCCTTTTTGGCTTACTTGACATAGGATTTATTGGCTAGACCTTTCTGAATGACAATTGACAAGTCAACCATGAGAAAGAATAACTTTATATGAATGGAATGGAACTAAAAAGGGAGAAAATGGAAAATATAAAGTATGGTTGGGATGTGAGACATGCTAGGTTAACTAGATCATTGGTAGTACAATATGAATCGATATCTAAAAACACTTCTGAAGGATAATTTTGTCCCCCATGGTACAATGAGACAAACAGTAAAATTCATTAATGTTATGAAATGTTATTATATATCACTTTAATGTTTACCACATTCACAACTATCTCATAATTTATAACACCATGTCTAAGTATCAAACACCTACAATGAGAACATAGCACAACTAGTGAAGTAAAGAAAACTAAAGAAAAGTACCATGGCCATATGCAATGAAAGCATAATGTACCATTTGAAAAATGCATATGTCATCTAAGGTGTGAAAGATAAGAGATGATATACCATTGTTGAGTCATCTAATAGAACTGAGTTATGTGAGGCTCATTAGGGGAAATTTGAGGTCTAAAATGGTGTCCCAAGGAAAATAATAAAATAATACTTAAAATAATAAACAAGAGTTATGTATTTTCAAAAGGAAATAAATAAATCTAATTTTTGTAATCATGTTTTCGACTTATCTGCTTACATGTTTACTCAAACTTCAAGTGTAGGCACTCATTGGATGCATAATTAAATTCTACATTCAATGAGTAACCACTATGCATACTTTTGATAGACCCACAATGAGATAAATTGGAAATCCAATGAGTTCCCACACTTGAAATTTGAGTAAACCCGTAAGGAGATAAGTCGAAAATACAATAAAAGAACTAGTTTTCTTTCTTTCCCTTTGAAAATTCACAACTCTTATTTAATTATTTTACTAGGGTCATATTTCTAGATTATCTCACTATGGGTCCATCAGAAGTATGCCTCATGGATATTCATTGGATGAAAAATTTAATTCTGCATCCAACGAGTGCCTACACTAGAAATTTGAGTAAACCTCTAAGGAGATAAGTTGAAAATATGATTAATTTTTATTTATTTTTATTTCTTTCCCTTCAAAAATTCAAAAATCTTATTTTATTATTTTATTAGGGTTATATATCTAGCTTATCTCACTATCGGTCTATGAAAAGTATGTAGAGTGAGTACTCATTCGATGTGGAATTTAATTATGAATCCAACAAGTGACTACACTTGAAATTTGAGTAAGCTTGTAAGGAGATAAGTCAAAAATATGATTAAAGCATAGTTTTCTTTCTTTCCATCTAAAAATATTTACCCTTATGGTTGAAACATCAACAAGTATCTCAAACATTTTTTTACAATATTTTGGATTGTAGTTTTTATGTTACTAATTTTTCTTTGAGTGCCTTTGGAATTATGGGAACAAAATTAGGTATAAGTTTTAAAAGAAAATAAATTAAAAATATAATATGAAATTGAATGTGTGAAAATGACATGCCATTGAATAGATGATTTTCTCATTAATCCATTAACATCAATTATGCGACCTAAGATGAAAGCTATGAAGTGTTTCATTCCCTAGAAGTCTCAACTATATAAAATCTTGTAGAAAGGCGGATGGATTTGAGGATTTAAAACCCTATATCAAGGGTTATTATAAAGTTTGATTGAGCACTTGACAAGGATTTTCAAAATACCTGACCGAGGGTTACTCAAACCCTCAATCTAGGTCTTTGTGGGTTAAGAAAAATGGTTTGAATGAGATTAATATCTAGGTTGTGGTTCCAATGCATTGTTATCACAATCATAAACAAGGGATGCAGTGTAGTGTAGTCCATGCCGAGTTAGTTGTGAAATAAATTTTGAACAATGAAACTTAATATAACTAAATGCACCTCTAATGAGTAGTTTTTATCAAAAGATAATAATTAAACAATACATATAATAAATAAGAATAACAATATTTTTTATGTAACATGAGAATGATAAGAAAAAATTAAAAACAAATAAAAACAATTAGTATTCTTCATGCAAAAACATTTAGCATAAGACTTTGTTAAAAACAAGAAAAAATGCAAAGTATTAAATGTGCAGTAAAACTTAGTAAACAAGTGAAATGTTCAATGAGGAGGTTAGCATACGCGGGAAGCAAACAAGTGAAATGTTCAATGGGAAGGTTAGCATATGTGGGAAGAAATGTAAAGTGTTTGGACTAAAAACATTTAGGATAAAATTTTGGAAAGATATGCAAGAAGGTAAATTGTTCAATTTGAAGTAAAGTTTAGTAAATTTTTGATGTCGAGTAAAACATAGTAATTAAATAGTAAATATTCAATGTGGAGCAAACCTTAGTAAGTAAATAAGTGAAATTGTGTTATATACCTATACTTCAAATTTGTAGTTTCAAATTTATTGTACAAAATAATACCCTTGTTTTTTTTGTATATCTAAAATTATTTAATTTTACAATGAACCCTTTTACATTTTTGTTTGCATCTATCCTAGAAGTCGATACAGAGTAGTAATTACAAAAGTTGGAACAATTCTGAAATATAGGTTCCATATTTTAATCTAGGAAATAGTTGGTTGACTTGATTCCTTGTATCTGCAGTTGATTTCTACTTTAGTCGTTGAGTATGCATTTGAGAAATAATATTAAAATCATGACATATTTATTACAAGATGCCATAGTAGCGCTAGGGGAACAAGATCTTAAAAAATAAATGATAGAATAACTAAATATTTAGTTTGAATCTTTGTGTTGTGCAGAAGTAAATGTGTGAAAATGTAAAGGACAATTGTGAAATTATGGAAGCTTCGCACATAAAAGTCAGTCAAAACTATGAGAAGGATAGCATGTGCAAGAAGCAAAGGATGTAAAGTTATTTGCATAGAATATCAGATTTAGCATTAGACTACTAAAAAAAAAAGAATACAAATGTATCATACAACTTAGTAAAAAGGAGTATGCAGAAGCGATGATTCGCCAGAAGAAATGTAAAATGTGTCGATGCCAGGATTCCTTGGAAGGAATGTAAAGTGTGAAGACGATAGGATGTGTGGGAAACAATGTAAAGTTTACGTAGGTTAAGTTACATAGAAAACAATATTTTTTTTAAATGAGAAGAATGGAGCTTTAAATAAAATACCTATAAGAAAGAAACAAAGATATCTAGAAATGAGTATTAGCTTTTCATATATTAGAAAACAAATAATACAGAGGAATTACCAAGTGAACAAAGAGAAATAAGATGAACAGAAGATGTAATGGATACTTGACTTACCAAGAAGAAAATGTTTTGTTGATTTGTATTTAACTTGCTGAGTATCCACTTGAAAAATTACATTACAATCACAGTATCTTCATAGCAACATGTGAAAGCAAGGAAAAGGGAATAAAAGTTGGGAAAAGAAATCATAGAATAACTAAGTTTTCAGATTAGGTCTTTGTTTTGTGTCAAAGTGAATGTGTGCGGAGAAATAGGGAAATCGTGAAGTTTTCAAAGCCTTGGACATAAAATACAACAAAATTAAGTGTGTGAAGGTCAGGATGTGTGAGAAGAAAATGGCATGTTGTTTTCCACAAAAGACACGGCATTTAGCATAGAATTATGTAGAAACAAGGAAAAACATATACCATAAGACTTTGTGAAAATATTGTAAAGATGAAGACGCAGAGAGGAAAAGAAGAGTGCATCGATCTCAGGATGTTCTAGAAGGATGTGCATCGAGATTAGGATGTGCCAGGAGTGCATCGAGATCGAGATAAAAAGTTATGAACTTTAAAAATTTTAGGGCCCTCATTAGCCAAAGGTATCCTTACTTCCACATGGAATCTATGTCACTCCATGTCACCTACTACTCCACGTGGCCCTAATAATACAAGACATGTCACCATTCGGTATTTATGTGGTTATTGACATGACATTTCCACTTGGCACATCAGGCCTTTGGCTTATTCCCCCCTCGACTACTCTACACCTTCTGATCCACTAATATTTACTTAGGCAGATGGGATGTCGATATTTCCTCTTTTCCCCCCTGGATGGGGTGATAGTGCCAACCACCTGGCGTACAAAGGGAGAGCGGAGGAGCCAGCAAGGCAGCGAGCCATGTGACCTGCTCGTGCCGACTACCACCGACTCTACCTAACATTAACTCGATTTCATGTCGTTTGCAGTGGCATTAATGTGTTTTCACCCGACCTCCATTATGCATGGTTCTATGGCTTCTCCGTCTGCTTGTGATACTCTCCCTCTCCCGAGAACCGACTCCAACACCCCTCTTCTTCCCTGGCCTAGTTTTTCTTTCACGTTCATGGTGCTCACGAGTCTCGGCCTTCTCCAGGCTCTCCACTTTGTCCTGGAACGCCAAATCCATTTACACTACCAAACCATGCCGCGAAAATGAGGACAACTGCGAAAGGGCTCTCTCTGGCATCCTCCTCGGACTCGGGCATCGACTTCTCCTCCTGGTTCACCCTCTACACTTTCCTTGCCGCTCTTGCTGCCTGAGTTAGCACCTCTCAATTCCTCCACCTCGCCTGTCTCCCGCTTTGAGTGCTTAGCCATAATTGAAAGCTTGCCAGGCTGTTCCCTGTGCCACCTTGCTGCTCCTTCAACCTCCAAAACTTTCAATCCTCCCCTCGCGGTGGTTGTTGGTTCTTCAAAGTCGCCCATGGGGGTTCCATATCCTATTCGGGCTGACCAAAACAATACATCGACGTCTCTTGACTCCAAGCCAGATCTGCAGCTGAAAGAGAGTTTCACCATCATCTACGACTTGGTCTTCAAACTCTGTCAGGGAATGGAGGACCTCCAATTTAGGATGCAGCTTATGGACGGAAGGATATCGACCCTCCTCCAGCTCCTTTCTACCTTCTAAGACACCTCTCCCTCCTACCCAGCAGGCGCAGCTTCAGAAGGAGCACCCTCCTCACCAGGCGATGATAGAAATGTCAGGACGTAGAGTGTTGCAAAGGTCATTGCAGAGCAGGTCCAGCAGGAGGACATGGAAGTGGTCACAACCACAAGTCAGCATGTGCACACTCCGTCGGGAGACGCCATGACAACTGCCAACAGGGACGAGTGCACCATGGACGATGATATGTATTTGGAAAACAGAGGGACACCTATTGAGGAGGAGCTGTGGCTAGGTTACCTGCCAGGTTACTTGCCAGGTTACTTGCTAGGTGTCTAACCCCTCAAGGGGTATTTTATTTTTTAATAGTTCTCCCTCTAGTTACAATTTAGTCAGCTCAACTTTGTTTTTTAAAACTGGTAGGATCTCAGATGCTAAACTTACCTGGTTGGCTGAAATGGTTTCTCCCTTTTGGGGTAGTTCAGTAACTACAATCCGGCTGTTATCAAATTTTGTAACTATGGTCTAGTTTCTTGAAGGCCCTTATATATAAAACCACTTACTTAAACAAAAAATATATTTCCTCTTTTCCACCTAGGGAATTTATATCAATGAACCTCATAGATGGATTCTTATCATCGAGATATTTCCAATGACTAAAACCATGCTTAATTCTAAGATCTAGATCAATAGTGACATCCTCCCAAAGTTTTAGGGCCTTGATTTAACAAATCCACTTCAATTTCCATGTGGCACCCACATGGTTCCTTTTCACACGTTCCATTGGACATGGCACTGATGTGCTACTGACATTGAATATGCCACCTATCACATCTGTTCCTTGTCCCCTCTAGCATTCCAAACCAACAACTCCGATATACTCAAGGCCCTTCTTCATAATTAGATTCTTCCCATAGGAGTACTTCCATTCCTGAATTTCCCACTACCTATGACAACCTCAGTCCAAGGACAAAATACTTTGAAAGATCTAATGGTCATAGGATTTGGGAAATCAATGACTCCAATTTCATCAGATTCTTTAACTTACACGACAATTATCACCTATTATTTTAACCTTGTCTACGTGAATTATGTGGGGCCCACGACAGATCGACGAATGTCATTACATCACACCACCCTCCGATCAACGGTCTAGATCATTCATCAGAGTACTCCCATCGATGTGCATCCTCCTCCGAGACTACCACTCACTTTGACTAACACCCTTTTGATGAATGGATGAGATTCCTCAACTTACATATCTAAGGGTTAATATTTAAGGCACCTATCCCAAGGATTATCACCAATAGTAAGAACCCTATTTCACCAAGTGTCGGCCCATCAGGGGATCCAATTAGTTTACCATGAAGATCTCCCGGGGCTCCGGTATTCTAATATTTCGACGTTCTGATATCTTTCCCTGGTTCCCCAATAACCCACCGAGATCGATAGTTGGCATATAACCATATGTCGATCCAACGATTACAATTTCTCGTTGGTTTAGAAATAAATTTGATGGTTGTTGAACCATTCTTTGGATGGATGAGAATTACTCCATCTTGGAAACTGATGGCTACTGAGTCTCATGACTCACACAATGAAATGAAGAACTAAATTTGTCTCCATATGTTCTATGAAGACTCAAATACTTTGGTCTTCACCACTAACACATATAGGCTAATTATATACACATATACATATGTATATATACTCCCACAATAGGCTGCAAATAGCCCGTTTTCCCTAGGTTTCTATTCGAGGGCTCGATCGGTCACCTATAATAATTTATCAAATAAAAATAGAAACAGTGAACGAGTAAAGGTGTTATCAAAATATGTTTCCATAGTTACTCAACATAAGAGCTTGTTATAGGTTATAAAATTCCAAGAAGGTCTTAAGTCATGATGTATAACTATTGGAAAAGACACTCCCAAATTCTGATTTATAAATTTAGTGATTTAGGGAATAAAATTCATAACATGAATAATCAAACATTTTCATCTTCAGATGTTTTGTGAAGACTTTAACTATTCAATATTCACTAATGATTCCTGAGATAAATTTATACACATTCTGATCTAGATGGATATCGGTGGCCACCCACCTTTTCCAACTGGCCCAAAACATGTTTCTGACAATTTTGGTAATTTACTACTTTTAGCAGTTTTTTCGGGTCCCGAACTTCCGGGGCCATTTTGAGGCCCTAAACAATGTTTTTTTTGGGTATTTTGCTCTCGCAAAATATCATTTAATATGATATTTTGTCTTGAACGTTGTAGGCCTCATATAGATCTTTCCAACGAGCTATCATACGCCTAAAAAGGAGATCGTATGCAAAAGTTACGACCCCGGGAAGTTGATGCACCAACTTACCCAAACGGGGCCCACATGACTTTTGGCGCTTCATCTCCTAGGGTTAGGTTTTTGGATGTCTAGGACTTTTTGCATTCCCGTTTATTGTAAAAGGGCCTTTAGAGCCTCATTGTTACCATCTTCTTGCGAATGCGAGTAGCCGTCACATCTCTTCTTAGAGATAAGCTGCCACCATTCTAGCGAGTCTTTCACTCTATATTTTTACAGTCTCTGTACATTTCTTTCATTAATAGAAATCATGTATTACTGTATATCTGTGTTTATGGTTGAATCTCTGATATATTTCTGTTATATTATTGAATATCTGCAATATCTCTGTGCATTTCCTTATTATATCTCCGCTCTCATTTCGTGCCGAAAATAATCGGGATCAGTGGTATCAGAGCAGGATACTCTTGATCGCTTTTCAGTGCATGTCCCCGACGAGGTCCGAGTATAGCAAGTTCGGTCTCGATCTTGTCTCTCTTGAGGACAATCGCTCTTGCACACCCAAGAAACCCTCAATGGCGGAAGAAAAGAAAAATCACGGAGCAGACGATCCTATCAATATGTTGCTTGAGCAATCTCTCACGCGACAGAGGGATGAAATGATGGAGAATTTTTCCCACATCCTTCAACGCCTGCCGATAGCATCAGGTGAATCTTCATCAAGAAGCCACTTTGGAGGCACCTCGCCTTTCAAGGTACAAGTTAATTTTGATATTCATGTATTTGAAGGATAGATAGATGCAGAAGCCCTAGAAAAATGGTTAACTCTGCTGGAAGGTTATTTCTCTGTTCACAATTTTTCTGACAAATAAAAGATCACCTTTGCACTCCTTAAAGATCTCCCTCATGTCAAACATTGGTGGGAGAATTACTAGGAGAAAATTTTCACAGAGGAGTCTGGAATATATGGGGACGATCCCACTTGGGATTTTTTTGTGAATGCGGCAAGAGAAAAATATTACTCTGTTGGCAACTATGAGGACTAGTACATGACATGGACCACACTGCGGCAAGAGAGGGGCCAATCAGTTCTGGAGTTCACCAATAACTTCCATACCTTGCGCACCAACCTGGGTATCAAAGACTCTAAACGACATTTGGTTCTGAAATACTGTGGGGCTCTACACAGATACATCCAAACTGAAATGGATTTTCTGGACATCTCATCACTCGGTGTTGCCTATCGATATGTTGTTAAAATCGAGAAGAAATTTAAGCACCAGAACAAACGGGAGTTTGGGTCTGCAAATCCACAACAACCAAAGTATGAAAAATACATCCCTAACAAACAGTCTCCTAAAAACCAGTCCAAGCCATAGGAAAAGAAGGGTCACGAGAAGACAAAGAAGGACACTGGAAAATGGTGTGATTTCCACAAAAGTCCCTGGCACAACACTGATGAATGTCGCTCAAAATAGTCATTGGTGGCCGAGATCAAAGACAAGGAGCTGAACCCTGATTCAGAATATGATTCTGAAAATATTGGTAAAAGACAGATCATCGACGTAGACCCCATTGCTATTGTCGTGACCGCAAAAATTCAACCAGAAGAACCAACAGATCCAGAAGAGGGGGAGCGCCTTTTTCATTCCCAGATGTGGGTGAATGGGACCCCACTGCATTTTATTGTTGATAGAGGAAGCCAGAAGAACATCATTTCAACAGAGGTCGTAAAACAGTTGGGATTGTTGACAACACCACACCCACAACCATACAACATCGGGTGGCTTCACCAAGGATGAGATCTTCGTGTCAGCCAGCAGTGTCGATTGTCATACGGCATCCAACCCTTCAAGGATGAGGTATTATGTGATGTTTCCCCACTGTATGTTTGTGATGTTCTCTTGGGCAAGCCATATATGTTGAAATGCCATGCTATCTATGAGTATCGACCCTGTAGTGTCATTATTACTCTGGGGGGTCATCTCTACAGGATACCAGAGGTAGTTCCAACTACTGCCCCACCTAAATAGTGCCGCAAGGTAGTATCTCATACTACAAAATTCATCTTCTCCACAATATGTTCAAAAGGGGAACAAGAGAATACTGCAACCACTACAACCTTGGCCCAAGCACCTTCTATCCACCAGAAGCAGGTCGACAAGGTTGCAACAAAGAAGAAAGATTCATTCTTCACATAGTCATCTCATGTAGCCAAATTGGTTAAAAAGGTCCAAACCTTCCAGCCATAGGTTCTTGACGACCTTCAACAAACCAAGCAGCGCGACGGTTCCAACAAGGCAAGCAACTCACCAAGATTCAGATTCAACAATCACTTTCCCCTCTCCCCCGGGAACTCAACACAATGGAAACCATTGCTTCCTAAGGAGGAAGGATTGATATAGGTGGATATCGGTGGCCACCCACCTTTTCCAACTGGCCCAAAACACGTTTCTATCAATTTTGGTAATTTACTATTTTTAGCAGTTTTTTCGGGTCCTGAACTTTCGGGGCCATTTTGAGGCCCTAAACGATGTTTTTTTGGGTATGTTTCTCTCGCAAATTATCACTTATGATGCTATTTTGTCTCAATATTTGTAGGCCTTGGATATATCTTTCCAACGAGCTATCATACGCCTAAAATGAAGATCGTATGCAAACGTTACGACCCCGGGAAGTTGATGCACCAACTTACCCAAACGGGGCCCACATGACTTTTGGCGCTTCATCTCCTAGGGTGAGGTTTTTGGATGTCTAGGATTTTGGGCATTCCTGTTTATTGTAAAAGGGCCTTCAGAGCCTCATTGTAACCATCTTCTTGCAAATGCGAGTAGCCGTCACATCTCTTCTCAGAGATAAGCTTCCACCATTCTAGCGAGTCTTTAACTCTGTATCTTTACAGTCTCTGTACATTTCTTTCATTAATAGAAATCGTGTATTACTGTATATCTGTGTTTATGGTTGCATCTCTGATACATTTTTGTTATATTATTGAATATCTGCGATATCTTTGTGCATTTCCTTATTATATATCCGCTCTCATTTCGTGTCGAAAATAATCGGGATCAGTGGTATCAGAGCATGCTGCTCTTGATCATTTTTCAGTGCATGTCCCCGATGAGGTTCGAGTATAGAAAGTTGGGTCTCGAGCTTGTCTCTCTTGAGGAAAATTTCTCTCACACACCCAAGAAACCCTCAATGGCGGAAGAAAAGAAAAATGACGGAGCAAACGATCCTATCAATCTGTTTCTTGAGAAATCTCTCACGCGACAGAGGGACGAAATGATGGAGAATTTTTCCCACATCCTTCAACGCCCGTTGATAGCATCAGCCGCATCTTCATCAAGCGACCACTTTGAAGGCACCTCGCCTTTCAAGGTACAATTTAATTTTGATATTCATGTATTTGAAGGACAGATAGATGCAGAAGCCCTAGAAAAATGGTTAACTCTGTTGGAAGGTTATTTCTCTGTTCACAATTTTTCCGACAAAGAAAAGATCATCTTTGTACTCCTTAAAGCTCTCCCTCATATCAAACATTGGTGGGAAACTTACTGGGAGCAAAGTTCCATAGAGGAGTCTAGAATATATGGGGCCGATCCCACTTGGGATTTTTTTTTGGATGCCGTAAAAGAACAGTATTACCCTGTTGGCAACTATGAGGACCAGTACATGAGATGGACCACACTGCGGTAAGAGAGGGGCCAATCAGTTCTGGAGTTCACCAATAGCTTCCATACCTTGTGCACCAAGCTGGGTATCAAAGACTCTGAATGACATTTGGTTCTGAAATACCGTGGGGCTCTACACAGATGCATCCAAACTAAAATGGATTTTCTGGACATCTCATCACTCGGTGCTACCTATCGATATGTTCTTAAAATTGAGCAGAAATTTAAGCACCAGAAAAAACGGGAGTTTGGGTCTGCAAATCCACAACAAACAAAGTATGAAAAAGACATCCCTAACAAACAGTCTCCCGAAAACCAGTCCAAGCCACAGGAAAAGAAGGGTCACGGGAAGGCAAAGAAGGACACCGAAAAGTGGTGTGATTTCCACAAAATCACCTGGCACAACACTGATGAATGTCGCTCAAAATAGTCATTGGTGGCTAAGATCAAAGACAAGGAGCTGAACCTTGATTCAGAATCTGATTATGAAAATACTAGTAAAAGACAGATCATTGACGCAGACCCCACTGCTATTGTCGTGACCGCAACAATTCAACTAGAAGAACCAACAGATCCAGAAGAGGGGGAGTTCCTTTGTCATTCCTAGATGTGGGTGAAGGGGACCCCACTACATTTTATTATTGATAGCGAAAGCCAGAAGAACCTCATCTTAGTAGAGGTTGTCAAACAGTTGGGATTGTCGACAACACCACACCCACAACCATACAGCATCGGGTGGCTTCGCCAAGGACAAGATCTTCGTGTCAGCCAACAGTGTCAATTTTCATACGGCATCCAACCCTTCATGGATGAGGTATTATGTGATGTTTCCCCACTGGATGTTTGTGATGTTCTCTTGGGCCAGCCATATATGTGGAAAATCCATGCTATCTATGAGTCTCGACCCCGTAGTGTCATTATTACTCTGGGGGGTCATCTCTACAGGATACTAGAGGTAGTTCCAACTACTGCCCCACCTAAACAATGGCGCAAGGTAGTATCTCATATTACAAAATTCATCTTCTCCATAATCTGTTCAAAAGGGAAACAAAAGGATACTGCAACCACTACAGCCTCGGCCCAAGCACCTTCTATCCACCAGAAGCAGGTCGACAAGGTTGCAACAAAGCACAAAGATTCCTTTTGCACACAGTCATCTCATGTAGCCAAACTAGTTAAAAAGGTCCAACCCTTCCAGCCACAGGTTCGTGACGACCTTCAACAAACCAAGCCGCGCGACGGTTCCAACAAGGCAAGCAACTCACCAAGATTCAGATTCAACAATCGCTTTACCCTCTCCCCTGAGAACTCAATGCAATGGAGACCATTGCTTCCTAAGGAGGGAGGATTTCTCCAGGTGGATATTGGTGGCCACCCACCTTTTCCAACTGGCCCAAAACATGTTTCTGGCAATTTTGGTAATTTACTATTTTTAGCAGTGTTTTCGGGTCCTGAACTTCTGAGGCCATTTTGAGGCCCTAAACGATGTTTTTTTGGGTATGTTGCTCTCACAAATTTTCATATACGATGCTATTTTGTCTCGAACGTTGTAGGCCTCAGATATATCTTTCCAACAAGCTATCATACACCTAAAACGGATATCGTATGAAAAAGTTACGACCCTGGGAAGTTGATGCACCAACTTACCCAAACGGGGCCCACATGACTTTTGGTGCTTCATCTCCTAGGGTGAGGTTTTTGGATTTCTAGGACTTTTGGCATTCCCATTTATTGTAAACGGGCCTTCAGAGCCTCATTGTAACCATCTTCTTGCGAATGCGAGTAGCCGTCACTTCTCTTCTCAGAGATAAGTTGCCACCATTCTAACGAGTCTTTCGCTCTGTATTTTTACAGTCTCTGTACATTTCTTTCATTAATAGAAATCGTGTATTACTGTATATCTGTGTTTATGGTTGCATCTCTGATACATTTCTGTTATATTATTAAATATCTACGATATCTCTCTCCATTTCCTTATTATATCTCCGCTCTCATTTCGTGCCAAAAATAATCGGGATCAGTGGTATCAAAGCAGACTGCTCTTGACCGTTTTTTAGTGCATGTCCCCGATGAGGTCCGAGTATAGAAAGTTGGGTCTCGAGCTTGTCTCTCTTGAGGATAATCGCTCTTTCACACCCAAGAAACCCTCAATGGCAGAAGAAAAGAAAAATCACTAAGCATACGATCCTATCAATTTGTTGCTTGAGAAAGCTCTCACGCGACAGAGGGACGAAATGATGGAGAATTTTGCCCACATCCTTCAATGCCTACCGATAGCATCAGGCACATCTTCATCAAGCGACCACTTTGGAGGCACCTCACCTTTCAAGGTACAAGTTAATTTTGATATTCCTGTATTTGAAGGACAGATAGATGCAGAAGCCCTAGAAAAATGGTTAACTCTGCTGGAAGGTTATTTCTCTCTTCACAATTTTTCCGACAAAGAAAAGATCACCTTTGCACTCCTTAAAGCTCTCCCTCATGTCAAACATTGGTGGGAAACTTACTGGGAGCAAAGTTCCATAGAGGAGTCTGGAATATATGGGGCCGATCCCACCTGGGATTCTTTTGTGGATGCGGTAAAAGAACAGTATTACCCTGTTGGTAACTATGAGGACCGGTACATGAGATGGACCACACTGCGGCAAGAGAGGGGCCAATCAGTTCCGGAGTTCACCAATAGCTTCCATACCTTGCGCACCGAGCTGGGTATCAAAGACTCTGGACGACATTTGGTTCTGAAATATCGTGGGGCTCTACAAAGATACATCCAAACTGAAATGGATTTTTTGGACATCTCATCACTCGGTGCTGCCTATTGATATTCTGTTAAAATCGAGCAGAAATTTAAGCACCAGAACAAACGGGAGTTCGGGTCTGCAAATCCACAACAACCAAAGTATGAAAAAGATAGCCCTAACAAACAGTCTCCCGAAAACCAGTGCAAGCGACAAGAAAAGAAGGGTCAGGGGAAGACAAAGAAGGACACCGGAAAATGGTGTGATTTCCACAAAAGCCCCTGGAACAACACTGATGAATGTTGCTCAAAATAGTCATTGGTGGCCGAGATCAAAGACAAGGAGCTGAACCCTGATTCAGAATCTGATTCTGAAAATACTGGTAAAAGACAGATCATCGATGCAGACCCCACTGCTATTGTCGCGACCGCAACAATTCAACCAGAAGAACCAACAGATCCAGAAGAGGGGGAGCGCCTTTTTCATTCCTAGATGTGGGTGAAGGGGACCCCACTGCATTTTATTTTTGATAGAGGAAGCTAGAAGAACCTCATCTCAGCAGAGGTCGTAAAATAGTTGGGATTGTCGACAACACCACACCCACAACCATACAACATTGGGTGGCTTCGTCAAGGATGAGATCTTCGTGTCAGCCAGCAGTGTCGATTGTCATACGACATCCACCCCTTCAAGGATGAGGTATTATTTGATGTTTCCCCACTGGATGTTTGTGATGTTCTCTTGGGCCAACCATATATGTGGAAACACCATGCTATTTATGAGTCTCGACCCCGTAGTGTCATTATTACTCTGGGGGGTCATCTCTACAGGATACCAGAGGTAGTTCCAACTACTGTGCCACCTAAACAGTGCCACAAGGTAGTATCTCATACTACAAAATTCATCTTCTCCACAATCTGTTCAAAAGGGGAACAAAAGGATACTGCAATCACTACAGCCTCGACCCAAGCACCTTCTATCCACCAGAAGCAGGTCGCCAAGGTTGCAGTAAAGCACAAAGATTCCTTCTGCACACAGTCATCTCATGTAGCCAAACTGGTTAAAAAGGTCCAACGCTTCCAGCAACAGGTTCGTGACGACCTTCAACAAGCCAAGCAGTGTGACGTTTCCAACAAGGCAAGCAACTCACCAAGATTCAGATTCAATAATCACTTTCCCCTCTCCCCAGGGAACTCAACGCAATGGATACCATTGCTTCCTAAGGAGGGAGGATTGATCCAGGTGGATATCGGTGGCCACCCACCTTTTCCAACTAGCCCAAAACATGTTTCTGGCAATTTTGGTAATTTACTCTTTTTAGCAGTTTTTTCAGGTCCTGAACTTCCAGGGCCATTTTGAGGCCCTAAACGATGTTTTTTTTGGGTATGTTGCTCTCGTAAAATATCATCTACTATGCTATTTTGTCTTGAGCATTGTAGGCCTCAGATAGATCCTTCCAATGAGCTATTATACGCCTAAAACGGATATCGTATGAAAAAGTTACGACCCCGAGAAGTTGATGCACCAACTTACCCTAATGGGGCCCACATGACTTTTGGCGCTTCATCTCGTAGGGTTAGGTTTTTGGGTGTATAGGTATTTTGGAATTCTCGTTTATTGTAAAAGGGCCTTCAGAGCCTCATTGTAACCATCTTCTTGCGAATGCGAGTAGCCGTCACATCTCTTCTCAGAGATAAGCTGCCACCATTCTAGCGAGTCTTTCGCTCTGTATTTTTACAGTCTCTATACATTTCTTTCATTAATAGAAATCATGTATTACTGTATATCTGTGTTTATGGTTGCATCTATGATACATTTTTGTTATATTATTGAATATCTGCGATATCTCTGTGCATTTCCTTATTATATCTCCACTCCCATTTCGTGCCGAAAATAATCGGGATCAGTGGTATCAGAGCAGGCTGCTCTTGATCGTTTTTCAGTGCATGTCCCCGATGAGGTCTGAGTATAGCAAGTTGGGTCTCGAGCTTGTCTCTCTTGAGGAAAATCGCTCTCGCACACCCAAGAAACCCTCAATGGCGGAAGAAAATAAAAATGACGGAGCAGACGATCCTATCAATCTGTTGCTTGAGCAAGCTCTCACGCGACAGAGGGATGAAATGATGGAGAATTTTTCCCACATCCTTCAACACCTCCTGATAGAATCATGCACATCTTCATCAAGCGACCACTTTGGAGGCACCTCGCCTTTCAAGGTACAATTTAATTTTGATATTCCTGTATTTGAAGGACAGATAGATGCAGAAGCCCCAGAAAAATGGTTAACTCTGCTGGAAGGTTATTTCTCTATTCACAATTTTTCTAACAAAGAAAAGATCACCTTTGAACTCCTTAAAGCTCTCCCTCATGTCAAACATTGGTGGGAAACTTACTGGGAGCAAATTTCCACAGAGGAGTCTGGAATATATGGGGCCGATCCCACTTGGGATTTTTTTGTGGATACAGTAAAATAACAGTATTTCCCTGTTGGCAACTATGAGGACCAGTACATGAGATGGACCACACTGCGGCAAGAGAGAGGCCAATCAGTTCCGGATTTCACCAATAGCTTCCATACCTTGCGCACCAAGCTGGAGACTCTGAACAACATTTGGTTCTAAAATACCGTGGGGCTCTACATAGATACATCCAAACTGAAATGGATTTTCTGGACATCTCATCACTCGGTGCTGCCTATCGATATGCTATTAAAATCGAGCAGAAATTTAAGAACCAGAACAAACGGGAGTTCAGGTCTACAAATCCACAACAACCAAAGTATGAAAAAGACATCCCTAACAAACAGTCTCCCAAAAACCAGTCCAAGCCATAGGAAAAGAAGGGTCATGGGAATACAAAGAAGGACACCGGAAAATGTTGTGATTTCCAAAAAAGCCCCTGGCACAACACTGATGAATGTCGCTCAAAACAGTCATTGGTGTCCGAGATCAAAGACAAGGAGCCGAACCCTGATTCATAATCTGATTTTGAAAATACTGGTAAAAGACAGATCATCGACGCAGACCCCACTGCTATTTTCGTGACGACAACAATTCAACCCGAAGAACCAACAGATCTAGAAGAGGGGGAGTACCTTTCTCATTCCCAGATGTGGGTGACGGGGACCCCATTGCATTTTATTGTTGATAGCGGAAGCCAGAAGAACCTCATCTCAGCAGAGGTCGTCAAATAGTTGGGATTGTCGACAACACCACATCCACAACCATATAGCATCAGGTGGCTTCGCAAAGGACGAGATCTTCGTGTCAGCCAACAGTGTTGATTGTCATACGACATCCAACCCTTCAAGGATGAGGTATTATGTGATGTTTCCCCACTAGATGTTTGCGATGTTCTCTTGGCCCAGCCATATATGTGGAAATGCCATGCTATCTATGAGTCTCGACCCCATAGTGTCATTATTACTCTGGGGGGTCATCTCTACAAGATACCAGAGGTAGTTCCAACTACTACCCCACCTAAACATTGCCGCAAGGTAGTATCTTATACTACAAATTTCATCTTCTCCACAATCTGTTCAAAAGGGGAACAAAAGGATACTGCAACCACTACAGCCTCTGCCCAAGCACCTTCTATCCACCATAAGCAGGTCGACAAGGTTGCAGCAAAGAACAAAGATTCCTTCTGCACACAGTCATCTCATGTAGCCAAACTGGTTAAAAAGGTTCAATCCTTCCAGCCAGAGGTTCGTGACGACCTTCAACAAACCAAGCAGCGCAACGGTTCCAACAAGGCAAGCAACTCACCAATATTCAGATTCAACAATCGCTTTCCCCTCTCCCCCGGGAACTCAACGCAATGGAGACCATTGCTTCCTAAAGAGGGAGGATTTATCCAGGTGGATATCGGTGGCCACCCACCTTTTCCAACTGGCCCAAAACATGTTTCTGGCAATTTTGGTAATTTACTATTTTTAGCAGTGTTTTCGGGTCCTGAACTTCCGAGGCCATTTTGAGGCCCTAAACGATGTTTTTTTGGGTATGTTTCTCTCAAAATTTTTTAGCTACAATGCTATTTTTTCTTGATCTTTGTAGGCCTCGGATAGATCTTTCCAACGAGCTATCATACGCCTAAAACGGAGATCGTATGCAAAAGTTACGACCCCGGGAAGTTGATGCACCAACTTACCCAAACGGGGCCCACATGACATTTGGCGCTTCATCTCCTATGGTTAGGTTTTTGGATTTCTAGGTCTTTTGGCATTCCCGTTTATTGTAAAATAGCCTTCAGAGCCTCATTGTAACCATCTTCTTGCGAATGCAAGTAGCCGTCACATCTCTCCTCAGAGATAAGCTGCCACCATTCTAGCGAGTCTTTCGCTCTGTATTTTTACAGTCTCTGTACATTTCTTTCATTAATAGAAATCGTGTATTACTGTATATCTGTGTTTATGGTTGCATATCTGATACATTTCTATTATATTATTGAATATCTACGATATCTATGTGCATTTCCTTATTATATCTCCACTCTCATTTCGTGCCGAAAATAATCGGGATCAGCGGTATCAGAGCAGGCTGCTCTTGATCGTTTTTCAGTGCATGTCCCCAACGAGGTCCGAGTATAGCAAGTTGGGTCTCGAGCTTGTCTCTCTTGAGGACAATCGCTCTCACACACCCAAGAAACCCTCAATGGTGGAAGAAAAGAAAAATGATGGAGCAGACGATCCTATCAATCTGTTGCTTGAGCAAGCTCTCACGCGACAGAGGGACGAAATGATGGAGAATTTTTCCCACATCCTTCAACGCCTGCCGATAGCATCAGGTGCATCTTCATCAAGCGACCACTTTGGAGGCACCTCGCCTTTCAAGGTAAGAGTTAATTTTGATATTCCTATATTTGAAGGACAGATAGATGCAGAAGCCCTAGAAAAATGGTTAACTCTGCTGGAAGGTTATTTCTCTGTTCACAAATTTTTCATCAAAGAAAAGATCACCTTTGCACTCCTTGAAGCTCTCCCTCATGGAAAACATTGGTGGGAAACTTACTGGGAGAAAATTTCCACAGAGGATTCTGGAATATATGGGGCTGATCCCACTTTAGATTTTTTTGTGGATGCAGTAAAAGAAAAGTATTTCCCTGTTGGCAACTATGAGGACCAATACATGAGATGGAACACACTGTGGCAAGAGAGGGGCCAATCAGTTCCAGAGTTCAGTAATAGCTTCCATACCTTGCGCACCAAGCTGGGTATCAAAGACTCTGAACGACATTTGGTTCTGAAATACCATGGGGCTCTACATAGATACATCCAAACTGAAATGGATTTTCTGCACATCTCATCACTCGGTGCTGCCTATCGATATGTTGTTAAAATCGAGCAAACATTTAAGCACCAGAATAAACAGGATTTCAGGTCTGCAAATCCACAACAACCAAAGTATGAAAAAGACAACCCTAACAAACAGTCTCCCGAAAACTAGTCCAAAACACAGGAAAAGAAGGGTCACGGGAAGACAAAGAAGGACACCAGAAAATGTTGTGATTTCCACAAAATCCCCTGGCACAACACTGATAAATGTCTCTCAAAATAGTCATTGGTGGCCGAGATCAAAGACAAGGAGCCGAACCCTGATTCAGAATCTGATTCTGAAAATACTGGTAAAAGACACATCATCGACGCATACCCCACTGCTATTGTCGCGACCGCAACAATTCAACCAGAAGAACCAACAGATCTACAAGAGGGGGAGTGCCTTTTTCATTCCCAGATGTGGGTGAAGGGGACCCCATTTCATTCTATTGTTGATAGCAGAAGCCAGAAGAATCTTATCTCAGTAGAGGTCATCAAACAGTTGGGATTGTCGACAACACCACACCCAAAACCATACAACATCGGGTGGCTTCGCCAAGGACGAGATCTTCGTGTCAGCCATCAGTGTCGATTGTCATATGACATCCAACCCTTCAAGGATGAGGTATTATGTGATGTTGCCCCACTGGATGTTTGTGATGTTCTCTTGGCCCAACCATATATGTGGAAACTCCATGCTATCTATGAGTCTCAACCCCGTAGTGTCATTATTACTCTGGGGGGTCATCTCTACAGGATACCAGAGGTAGTTCCAACTACTGACCCACCTAAACAGTGTTGCAAGGTAGTATCTCATACTACAAAATTCATCTTCTCCACAATCTGTTCAAAAGGGGAACAAGAGGATACTGCAACCACTATAGCCTCGGCCCAAGCACCTTCTATCCACTAGATGCAGGTCGACAAGGTTGCAGCAAAGAACAAAGATTCCTTCTACACACAGTCATCTCATGTAGCCAAACTGGTTAAAAAGGTCCAACCCTTCCAGCCACAGGTTCGTGACGACCTTCAACAAACCAAGCAGCAAAACGGTTCCAACAAGGCAAGCAACTCACCAAGATTCAGATTCAACAATCGCTTTCCCCTCTCCCCCGAGAACTCAACGCAATGGAGACCATTGCTTCCTAAGGAGGGAGGATTGATCCAGGTGGATATCGGTGGCCACCCACCTTTTCCAACTGGCCCAAAACATGTTTCTGGCAATTTTGGTAATTTACTATTTTTAGCAGTTTTTTCGGGTCCTGAACTTCCGGGGCCATTTTGAGGCCCTAAACGATGTTTTTTTGGGTATGTTTCTCTCGCGAAATAATAACTACAATGCTATTTTGTCTTTAGCATTGTAGGCCTCGGATAGATCTTTCCAACGAGCTATCATACGCCTAAAATGGAGATCGTATGCAAAAGTTACGACCCCGAGAAGTTGATGAACCAACTTACCCAAACGGGGCCCACATGACTTTTGGCGCTTCATCTCCTAGGGTTAGGTTTTTGGATGTATAGGAATTTTGGAATTCCCATTTATTGTAAAAGGGCCTTCAGAGCCTCATTGTAACCATCTTCTTGCGAATGCGAGTAGCCGTCACATCTCTTCTCAGAGATAAGCTGCCACCATTCTAGCGAGTCTTTCGCTCTGTATTTTTACAGTCTCTGTACATTTCTTTCATTAATAGAAATCGTGTATTACTGTATATCTGTGTTTATTGTTTCATCTTTGATACATTTCTATTATATTATTGAATATCTGCGATATCTCTGTGCATTTCCTTATTATATCTCCGCTCTCATTTTGTGCCGAAAATAATCGGGATCACATTCATATCACCAAAGAAGGAATTCCAACTATTGAGTTACTTAGAAATCATCCATACTCATGAATACATTTACAATATCATTCATTCCTTTTACTAAATACACAATATACATTTACTTATTTGAAACTAGAAGATGTTGGAAACTGCTAATGAGTGTGCCACTTTTCACCCAACCTAAGGCACAACTGCACCAATTATCTCTACAATTGGCCACCCCCTAGCCACAATATGATGACAAGAGAGGGATTTATTATTTTTCTCAAAAAATAGAAAGGAACAAACATTACTCTCATTTTCCCACAATAACTTGACAACCCATTATTCAATCCACCAAGCAAGGGGGCCTCCTGTGATTTCTCACTCCATCGCTAAAATTTACCGCAGCCCCATTTATCATCTTGATTTGAAGACACTTACAACAACTCCTAAACCTTGAAAAGTGTCTTTTCCCCACTTCTTCTTTGTTCTGATAACAACAAGAGAAATCTCACACGTTTCTCCTTTTCATAGTTAGTCGCCAAAACCCAACCATGTGCAACCTCTTCCCTTTTTCCTTTTTTCTGCCCACAACTATTCCTGTTTTATTTCCTTCCTCAATAATATTTCATGGGTCAAATCAAGAAATTTCTATATAGGTACTCTTCCCATCCTCTCACTAATTCTTAAGGAAGACTCGTCAACTACTAGCTTGGATGGTGATTAAATTCTTTAGGACATGGGATAGTTCTGGGTCTGAGCATTTCTAATACATGAGGGTATTTCCTGGGAGGGGTCAGCTCAACCAATGATGGTTCCCCTTACCATTCCCTCTCATGAAATCCTTTATGTATAGGAAACACCTTCAACAATTATTCAAATGTTTTCCTTTTTATGTTATCAATAGAAATAAGATTACATCACATTCTTTAGACATGGTTCATTATATTTCAAAATTTACACTTAATAAGCATATACATAGTCTTCGAAATAAACGAAATTATATTACAATATGGGGGAACTAAGGGTATACCAATATCACCCCCCTTAAAGGAACATCATCCTTGGTGTTCTTCTATATACCGTTGTTATTTCTAGGAACATCATTAAACAATAATGGGTATGATTGTTTCATGTCATCCTCCATTTCCCATGTAGCTTCATCTGGACCAAAATGTTTCCACTGCACCTTGAGTGCAATGGTTTTGTTATTTAGTGGGATCTCTTTCCTGTCCAATATACATTGTGGTTATGGCATAAATTATCCCTCTGATTCCACTCGAATCACATATCGTTCAATTATACGAGTAGAATCATGTACATATTTCTTTTGTAATGAAACATCTAAAACATTATGTGCTTTCACTGTGGGAGGTAAATCTAATCTATATGCTACAGGTTCCATTTTGTCCAAAATTTCAAAAGGTCCAAAAAATCGAGGTGCCATATTGGCACAACTTTCCATTATCAAACAACTTCTTCTGGACCTAATTCAGAGATACACATCATCCCCCTCTTTGAACTCCCTAGGAATCTTATTTCTGTCTGCATAGTTTTTATGTCTGTCCTTGGCCACTTTCATATTTTTTTTATTTGAATTACTTGTTGTTCCATTTCTTTTATCATGTCTGGACCAAGTGCAATTATGTCCATTGCATTTTTCCAACTAATTGGAATGTTGCATTTCCTTCCATAAAGAGCCTAAAAAGGAATCATTTGCAATGACTTATGATAGCTATTGTTGTAGGCAAACTCTACCAAGGGTAGATATTATTCCCATTTCTTGGGTTGATGCATCACATGCATCCTTAACATGTATTAAAATAATTGGTTCACCCTGTTTGTCTGTCCATTAGTTTGAGGGTGGTAGGTTGGGCTAAATAATAATTTAGTTCCAAATAAAACAAATAGAGATTTCCAAAAATTTGAAGTAAATTTATCATCTCTATCTGTTATAATTTCCTTAGGTATACCATGTAGACTAAATATTTCCTTCATGAAACTATTCGAAACATATATTTCCTTGAAAATTGATTTTATAGGGATAAAGTGAACAATCTTTCTCAACTTATCCACAACTACCATATTGACATCATTGTGTTTGGTTGATTTAGACAATCATGTGATAAAATCCATCGAGATGGTTTCCCTTTTCCATTCTAGAATTGGAAAGGGATGCAACAACCCTGTTGGGTGCTTGTGCTCCACCTTAACCTGTATTCTAAACATTTATCTAAGTATTCATCTATGTCATTTTTCATTCCTGGCCAATAGAAAAAGAATCAGTGGTTGTAATCATTTTTGGATAACCAGGATGCCCATTATATGGTATTTTATGTAGTTCATCCATGATGAACCTCTTCAAGTCATTACAATTTGGGATATACATCCTACATTTGTAATTTAGTAGGCCATTATTTGACAATTTATAACCTTCATACTTCAACCCTGTTGGTTCCTGATCTAGTTATGCCTTTAGACTTCTGAAAAACTCATCTATTTTTTGTGCACTTTTAACCCTTTCCTTGATGTCGAATTCACAGGTGCTTATAGTTTCCAAGAAAATAATTGCATGTTTCTACTAAGGGAATAAACCACCCTATTTTATTTTCCCTTAATTTGTTTGATCTAGGTAGATATCGGTGACCACCCACCTATTCCATTGGCTTGAAAAACAGTTTTCCACCTTGGCAATTTTTCGGCAGTTTTTCGGGTTCCAAACTTTCAGTGTCGTTTTGAGGCCCTAAACGACGTTTTTGGGGATTTGGGGCCTAGATGACTGTTGGAGGCACAAACCTAGACCAGTCTAAAAAATTTCTTCTCGGTTATACCTTTCCAACGATCTCTCATGAACCTAAAAAAGAGATCGTATGAAAAAGTTACGACCCTAGGAAGTTTATGTACTAACTTACCCAAACGGGGCCCACATGACTTTTGGCGCTTCATCTCCTAGGGTTAGGTTTTTGGATGTCTAGGGTTTTTGAAGTTCCTATTTATTGTAAAAGTCCTTCAGAGCCTCATTTTAACCATCTTCTTGAGAATGAGTTCAAGTATCACATCACTTCTCAAAGATAATCTGCCACCATTCTAGCAAGCTTGTTTTCCACCGCATTTTAGAGTTTCAACTTATTTCCTTATTGAATAGAAAACCAATTTTACTGTATCTATGTTATTTTTTGTTAAGCATCTTTTAATAATCTGTTTTCATTTCGTTCTTCTCATAAAATTTGGATCAGTGGTATCAAAGCGATCTTCTCCTTGTCGTCTTAATGCATGTCTCCAACGAGGTCATGGTACAAATAATTGGGTCTTGAGCTTGTTTCTCTTGAGGAAAAAATATCTCGCACACCTAAGCGACCTCTCATGGAAGGAGAAAAGAAAGATGACGGGACGGGAGATCCTTTAAAAAAATTTCTTGAGGAAGCCTTCATGCAACAAAGGAACGCGATGATGGATAGTTTTGTGCAAATCCTTTGGTGGCTACCAACATGTGATGCATCTTCCTCGAGTGGAGGCGCCGCCCCCTTCAAGGTACGAATAAACTTTGATATTCCTATATTTTAAGGTTAGATAGACATAGATGTTTTAGACAAGGTGTTGAATCTACTAGAAAGGTATTTTTTTGTCCATAACTTTTCGAATAGAGAAAATATTACTTTTGCGCTCCTCAAAGTTGTTCTCCATGTCAAAGATTGGTGGGAAAATTTCTGTGAGCAAAGGGAAACAAAGGAACCCTCATTATTTAAAGTCACGATCACTTGGGAATCCTTTAGGGATGCTATTAAGGAACAATACTACCCTGTCTGAATTTATGACAACTTGTATACCAAATATTGGACCACACTGCGGCAAGAAAGAGACCAACCAGTGCCAGAGTTCAAAAATATCTTCCATACATTGCGCACCAAGATGGGTATCAAATATTTAGAGCGAAATATGGTGCTCAAGTATCATATTGCTCTACATAGATATATCCATATTGAAATGGAATTTCTGGACATCTTGTCCTTGGGATCAACCTTCGATATGCCATCAAAATCAAGCATAATTTCAAACAAAAGACATAGGAATTTGGGCCTGGGAACCCCTCACAGCAAAATCCAGGAAAGGGTAGCCCCAACCCACAAAAAAAAATATAGAACAAATATGGATAGTATCAAGACAAATAGTCCAATTCGTAAGAAAATAATGAAAATGGAAAGACAAAGAAAGATATCGGGAATTGGTGTGACTTCCATAAGAGCCCTTGGAATAACAATGTTGATTGTCACTCAAAGCAATCGTTGGTGGTCGAAGTGAAATCCTATGAATCATATGTGGGTTCTGACTCTAAGTCAGAACCAGAAAGGGGAATATGAATCATTGATGCGGAACCCAGTGCCACCATTGCTACGACCAAGCTCCAGCCTGGTGAACTAGACGAGCTAGAAGAAGGAGAACACCTCTTCCATTCACATATGTGGGTAAAAAGCACCCCACTACACTTCATCGTTGATAGAAGTATCCAAAAGAACCTCATCTTAGCAAAGGTTGTCAAGTGACTGGCCTTGACGACAACGCCGCACTCACAACCCTACACCATTGGATGGCTCCGCCAAGGAAGCGATCTTCACGTCAGCCAATAGTGTCAAATTTTGTAGGACATCAAGCCCTTAAAAGATGAGTTATTGTGTGATGTTTCTCCTCTCGAAGTTTTTAATGTTCTTTTCGGCCAACCTTATTTATGGAATCACCGCACCAGATATGAGTCTAGGCCTTATAGTTTTATTATTACTTTGAATAGGAAATTGTATAGGTTACCCGAGGCAGTCCCTCCTAGTGTTATTTCCTTGGTCTCTGCTAAGAAATACAGTAATTTCATCTCTCAAAATAATATATTTGTCTTCTTTGGGATTCACTCTCAGATTGAGTGAAATATTGCAGCCACATCTAGGGCCTCTGCAACTGATCTCTCCACAAAATAGAAGCAAGTGTATAAGGTCATGGAAGAATAATCAGATATATTCTCTTCTCCTACTGTGGTACCTCTGCATTTCCAGGTCAATCATCCCATCGATATGACCCCAGGCACACCGATACCCAATCGTCCAGTCTCCCATCACTCTCTATTAGAAAATGAGGAGATCAAGAGGAAAATCCAAGAACTGCTCCACAAGGGGCACATCCATCCCAATGCATCGCCTTGTGGGATCCCAATCTTGCTGGGGTAGAAGAAAGGGAAGACTTGATGAATTTGCATCGATTACCAATCCCTGAATAAAATCACAGTCTGAAACCGGTACTCGATTCCATGAATCGACAACCTCCTTGATCAACTCATTGGGGCCAAATACTTCAGTAAGATTGATCTGAATTCCAACTACCACTAGGTCCCAATAGAAAAAACATATGTATGGAAGACTGCCTTCAAGTCAAAAGAAGGTCTTTTTGAATGGATGGTCATGCCATTTGGTTTGACAAATGATCCAACAAATTTTATAAGGATGATGGACGATATCCTACGACCTTTCACTAATACTTTTGTAGTGGTGTATTTGGATGACATCCTCATATACAACAAGACTTGGGCGGAACACTTGCAACATATTCAATATGTTTTTCACACCCCGAGGCAACACAAAATTAGGCTACATCATTGATCAACATGGTGTGCATGTGGATCCAACCAAGATCCAGGTCATCCATGACTAGCAAGCCCCAACCACACTCACTAAACTTCAGAGCTTCTTGGGCCTCACAAATTTCTATCGCAGGTTCATGCTGAGACTCTCTCATATCGCATGGGCCCTCATCCAAGTAACCAGAGGTGGCGTTAAGGAAAAAATTGTGTGGGTCCTGTCACAACAACAAGCCTTCGATGACTTGAAGAAGTGTTTGTTCTCATCCCCAGTACTTTCATTACTGAACCTGCAACATACCCTTGAGATCGAGGAATATGATTCATACTATGTTGTGGGCATCATTCTCACTGATCCAGGTGGATATCGGTGGCCACCCAACATTTCCAGCTAGCTCAAAACAACTTTCTGGCAATTTTCGTACTTTACTATTTTTAGCAGTTTTTCGGGTCCTGAATTTTCGGAGCCGTTTTGAGGCCCTAAAGGACGTTTTTTTGGGTATGTTACAATAAAAAAATCTCATCATGATTTTTTTTGTGATTGATGTAGTCCTCAGATATATCTTTCCAATGGGCTATCGTATGCCTAAAACGAAGATTGTATGCAAAAGTTACGACCCCGGGAAGTTGATGTACTGACTTACCCAAATGGGGCCCACATGACTTTTGGCACTTCATCTCCTAGGGTTAGGTTTTTGGATGTATAGGTTTCTTGAAACTCCTGTTTATTGTAAAAATGCCTTCAAAGACTCATTGTAATTATCTTCTTGTGAATGAGTGTAGCTGTCAAATCTCTCCTCAGAGATAAGACACCACCATTCCAGCAAAATTGTTTTCCACTACATTTTACAGTTTCATCTTATTTTCTTATTGAATAGAAAACCAATTTTACTGTATCTCTATCATTCTGTCTTAAGCATCTGTTAATAATCTATATTCATTTCATTTTTCTCATAAAATCTATATCACTCACTCAACATGGCCACCCCATGGCATATCGTAGTGAGACACTATTGGATGTTGTCCGTAAGTACCCTAATTACGACAAAGAAATTGAATCCATTGTTCAAGTCTGCCTTCAGTGGAGACATTACATTCTTGGTAAGGAGACAATCATCCAAACTGATCACAAGCCACTACATTTCATGCAGACCCAAGGAAAATTTTAGAATGATCGCCATCAGAAGTGGTCAACATAGTTACAACAGTTCCATCTCAACAAGTATAAAATAGGAAGTACCAACCGATTTGCTGACTCCCTCAGCTGAACTCCAGTTGCAGCACTCACCACGGTGCTAGACTCTTGCAACCATGAGACCTTTGGATGGCCCCACCTCTATGAGAGAGACCCTAACTTCTCCACCAACTACCAAATGTTGTGCGCCAACTCAATGGTCTCTAATTTACACCCCTCTGCCTACTCCTAATAGGTCATGGGAATCCATATCAATGGACTACATGTCAGGCCTCCCATCCACCAATACGGGAAATGACTGTGATTTTGTTGTTGTTGATCACTTTTCCAAGATGGTGATTCTAGCCACCTGCAAGAAGAAGATCACAGCATAAGCCACTTCCAATATCTTCTTTGAATGCGTATGGGTACATTTTGGGATCCCATAAACCATTATCTCATATCGTGACATTCAGTTCCTCAGCTCAATATGGTCAAGCCTCTAGTCACTGTTTGATACAAAGATCACCAAATCCACTACCTTCCATTCCTAGATAGATGGCCAAACTAAGGTCGTCAATTGGATGGTCATAGCTATCTTGCACATGTACAATTCAAAACACCCCTGCACATGGGATGAGAGTCTTCCCTATGTTCAACATAGCTCTAACCAATCCCTGCATAGCTCAACTAGCCATAGCCCCTTCTAGGTGGGGTTGGTATTCCAACCATTGGGCCCCATGGATGTTTCACTACCCCTGGCGACCACCTTGGCTGACTCATCCCATGCTCCACTAGAAGCTGAAAAATCCACTTGATTTATTGAGCGGATATAGCACATCCGCCAACATTTTTAGGATATTCTACATAAGTCTAATGTCAATTACAAGCAACGTCATGATCAACATCGGGTGCCACATATGTTTTAGGTGGGCAACAAATTTTGGTTGCATTTTCAAAAAGAATGCCTTATAGGGCCCCATATGAATCTTCTCCCACTCTGTTATGGGCAATACACGATCACCAAGGATGTGAGTGTCAATTCTTTTGAGATCAAATTTTCCCCTTTCCTTGGTCTACATCCAGTCTTCACTGTGGCTCTCCTTCGTCCATATTTCCCACCATTATTGGACACCTCAGAGATAGAAGAGAAATTGAAACGAATAGAGCTCAACCCTGACTACATGCAAAAAGAATCTAGTGATCATATTGTGGACACATAGATAAAGGGCACTCGACAACAAAGGATCCATCTTTATCGAGTCGTCAAAGCAGGGCATCTCCTGTACCAAGGCAAGTGGCTCACCTAGGGAAAAATTCAATAGAAATTTCCTCATATAATGGGGGAACTCAACGGAATAGAGACCATTGCATCTTAAGGAGGGAGGATTGATCTAGGTGGATATCAATGGCCACCCACCTATTCCACTGGCTCAAAAAATAATTTTCCACCTTGGCATTTTTTCGACAGTTTTTTGGGTTCCAAACTTTCAGGGTCGTTTTGAGGTACTAAACGATGTTTTTTTGGAGATTTGGATCAGTGGTATCAGAGCGGTCTGCTCCTTATCATCTTAATGCATGTCTCCAATGAGGTCAGGGTACAAAGAATTGGGTCTCGAGCTTGTTTCTCTTGAGGAAAAAAGCTCTTGCACACCCAAGCAACCTCTCATAGTAGGAGAAAAGAAATAGGATGGGACATGAGATCCTTTCAAAGTTTTTCTTGAGGATCTCTCATGCAACAAAGGAATGAGATGATGGATAGTTTCACGCAAATCCTTCGACGAATACCAACAAGAGACACATGTTCCTCGAACAAAGGCGTCACCCCCTTCAAGGTACAAATCCACTTCAATATTCCTATATTTGAAGGTCAGATAAATGTAAATGTTGTAGACAAGGGGTTGAATCTAATATAAGGGTATTGTTTTGTCCATAACATTTCGAATAGAGAAAATATTAATTTTGCGCTCCTCAAAGTCATTCCCCATGTCAAATATTAGTGGGAAACGTTCTGTGAGAAAAAGGAAACAAAGGAACCCTAATTATTTAAAGTCACGAACAACTGGGAATCCTTCAGGGATGTTATTAAGGAACAATACTACCCTATTAGAAGTTATGATGACTTGTATACCAAATGGACCACACTGTGGCAAGAAAGAGACCAAGCAGTGCCAAAGTTCACAAATATATTCCATACCTTGCACACCAAGCTGGGTATCAAAGATTCATAGCAACATCTGGTGCTCAAGTATTGTGGTATTATGCGTAGATATGTCTAGACCAAAGTGGAATTTTTGGACATCTCGTCCTTGGGCTCAACCTACCGATAAGCCATCAAAATCGAGTAGAAGCTCAAACAAAAGACGTGGCAATTTAGGCCTGGGAACCCCTCATAGAAAAAGCTAAGAAAGGGTGGCCCCAACCCACATAATTGTTAGAATATGAATGAATGTGCTCATTTTACCATTGAAAATATCACTATTGTCACCTAACCATAGGCCAAAGCCACCCTCTGAGCACCTTAACCTTCATAGAGAATCACTCCGGAAGAAAACCTTAGGCTAGATAGCTAAACAAAGGGTAGTGCACCTTTTCCCCAAGGATAGCACACATACAAGAGTTGATCAGATAGTCCAAACCCTAACCAAGATATATTCCTAGCCAAACGTGATTTGCTAGCTGCAACAGCTGCAATGGCAGCTCTCCTGCAAACTTGCGCACAAAACTGGGCACTGCAGTGCAAACAAGTGTTTCTCTGCAATTCTAAGATTGCCTGCCAGAATGAAGACTGGCCTCCTATATTTATTGTAATTATGGCTAACTGCCTAGGCTAACTTCTCATTTTGGGTATCTTTTTGTTCAATATATATTATTTCTTCTGGCCAACTTCTTCTCTTGGAGGCTAATAACCTAATACAAGTTATCTTCTTGAGCCAACATGTCTTCCAGGGTTATTAGCCAACTCATTAGGGTTTCTTATTGCTTCCCGGAATATTCCATTCTCTTCAAGTTTACACGTGGAGGTAAATACCTCCCGCAACTACCATAATATCAACACTCCCTCCTAACTAGGGAGGTATTACAGGTAATGGTCTTGAGCACAAACATACCATTCACCCAATAGCATCAACATAGTTGTATAGAATATCTCATGACTAGATCATGAGCACCATCATCACCATCAGTGTCATCAGCTGCATCATCTCTTGGAACCATACTATATCTAAGTAATCATACATGATGCTCACTCCACAGAGTGACACAGGAGCCATTCTTCTAATCTAGAAGAATAAATGTTGTGAACCATTTTCTATTTGAGAAATCTTTGTTCATTGATCCTCCATCTAGTTGATAATCATTTTCAACACTGGTGATAGTCTTCAAGGAAATCATAGAAATATCATTCAATAGAACACAACTGTGTCTATCCATAGTAATACACAACTACAATCCAGTGGTACACTACCACACCAAGTAGCACACAGGTACTTGATCAAACAATGGAACACATCCACCACAGTAGCATACATATACTGTCTAGAGACATACAGTCTTCATAATAATCATATGATATCAACCTGCACAGAAACAATGTTATGATATAAACTAAATTATGTAGTCCATTCTTCTACTCACATCTGTGAGATCTAAAAAAGCATCCACCCTTAGAAATTCAAACATCAATGATGAGCTATTTGGACTATTCTTCTCAAGTAAGGAAGATTAATTGTCCTGATTTTCTGAGCCTGGACCATTCCCCACCCTGGGCCATTCCTCCAACACTAAACAAAGTGTAACCTAGAGAGAATGAGTCTGCCATAAGGAATGTCTATCCCTGATTGTTGAACCTAGACTATTCCTCACCCTGGGCCATTCCTCTGGAAATAAACAAAGTGAAACCTAGAGAGAATAAATGTTCCCTAAGGAATGACTATTCGGACCATTTCCAAAGGAAATGACTGTCCTGCACCAATATCCAAAATGGACCATTCCCCATGTTAACCACAATGGGAAATCACTGTCCAACGAGGCAGGTGTTACACATCAAAATTACTCAAATGGATAAGTGTCGCATATTCCTCTCAATTGTCGTAAGTGTCGCAACTTCCTTACAACTTTCGCAAGTGTCGCAAGTTGGTTACAAGTGTCGCAAATGTTGTTTGAGCATACTGCCATGATGACAACACTAAGGAGACACTTAAAACATCTTATGTACTTGGTTTGAAGAAGGAGAATTGGTTCACTGGAGTCAAACAACTCTTAACACCTGAAAAGGGCTTTCAATCAAGAGTTTTGAGGGTGAACGCTCCCCTGAAACAGCCTTAGGAGAGCTGGCGCTCCCCTATAAGGCCTCAGGGAGCATTATAATGCTTCCTCACCCCTCTGAAGGAGCGCTGCCCACTTTTGAAGCACTTGCACTCCCCTTAAGCTTCTTAGGGAGCGTTCTAGTGCTCTAATGCCCCTTTTGAAGGAGTGCTCCCTAATCTGGGTCAATTGTTAGCCCGATGAGGAGAATAAGGAAAGGATATTTCGAGATTAGGAGGCAGTTGTACTCAAATTCTTGGTTTCATCAAGAGATCCTTGATCTAAGGAGGAGGTTCCCAACTTGTTCTAAACATAACTCAAGAGGTTAGGCTCCTCCCAACCCATATAAGTAAGCTCTATGATGGTGGAAAGGAGGAAGAATTGATAGCATGAAACCTATGATCTCATAGGAGACACACAGTCAGCCAAAGGAGAAGTGATCAATGAAGCTGTTGTCAACCAAGTTGTGGATATTTTGAGCAAGGGTTAGACGAAGAGGACTTGACGAAGCTGTCGCATTCGCATCTACGATTGTAAGTACTGTTGTCGTTACTCTCATTAATATGACATGCTTGGCCTGTTTCTTTCTAGTTTGTGTCTGATGTTACATGAACTTATCATTAATTGATATATCTATTTTCAAGCTAATATCAATAGAGTAGGAAGTGGTCGTATCTCGTTTGTCTACAGAACTTAGCGAGGAGCAAAGGATTGGAGCACAACTCGGAGCGTGCAGGGACAAACGTCGATAAAGAGGTACTTCTGTTATCCTTCCTTCTCATGTATTAGTTTAGATAGATTTGAAAGGAAGTCAGTGTCCACGTTAAGCATTTTTCTGTCTAGGTTTAAGGTCAAGCTCTTAGAGGCGATCTACCTGTCCGCAGGGAGATTTTCCTACAACAGCGGGCTAGTCTTCTTGAGTAACCCTAAAAAAGAGAGACTACCCTAGACCACTTCCCATGTTAACCACAATGGGAAGTCACTGTCTATGGTACATCAACAATATGGACCATTTTCCGAACTGGAAAATGTATGTCCATCAGAAATATCAATCCACTTTCCGAACTCGAAATAATCTGCTCATCCTGGACCGTTTTTCGAACTGAAAAATGATTGTCCATCAATCAATAATACATAATTTCTCCCTCCCAACCTGGGAGTCATCTCTTCCTTTTTCAATAATGAATTCATCTCCACGAGCTCCAGCTTGAGTACACAAACTCTTTCATCTTGGACAAAATCTTTACAAAAATGTTTGCTTATCTGCTCATCTGTGGAGATATGTATTGGAAAACCAATTTTTCCTTTATGGACTTCATCATGGATAATGTAATTCTTGATTTCAAATGTACTTCAGTCTAGAACACTGGTTTTCTCTGAAGGCTTCAAGTAGCTCTGATCAATAATGTATATCATTGTTGGAAAACCGGAACATATCCATGTGGCACTTCTTTTGTCATCATGATATTTGATCTTCTGAGTACTCATGTTGATACAATATCTCTGTTATAGAAAATATTCACCACACTTCTATTGTGCACTGGAGGTTCTCCACCAAGTTATATTCTTCTATCTACATACAAGGGTCTCTTTCTGGGATGCTTCAAAGTCTTGAGGTTTCTCTTCATATGATCTTTGTTCAATTTCTCTGGAGAACATTCTTTGCATTCATCTTATGTAGAACTGAAACCCATGGATATTGTGAATGATATAAAGACTCATGTAGAGGTATATCTGATTTATTGGAACAAGTAATCATCATAGTATTCTCCCTCCATCTGGGAGAACCTCTAATTTTGGATTTAGCAATGCTTGCATATATACACTGTTCTTCACCACAACTTTCAATTCCTCTGCTTGATTGCTTTTATTGAGTTCATATCAAGTTGGTGATCTTGTGATTCTTAATACGGTGACTGGTTGTTGTGGCTTCTCTTTATTTCTTGGAATCTTCATGTTATTCCTAATGTTTTTCTTTAGCTCTTGGGTCCAAGTAGTTTCTTATAGATTCCATGCCCTAAATATTTCACTTCTTCCTTTCATTATAGGATCATGGATGTGGATGGAAAACCAGGGACACTTTAAGGCTTCTCTTTGAAGAAAAATTATTTTGAGGTCGAACTGAAAACGTACTACCTTTCATGGCTGATACCATGGATATATACTTCATAATCTTCAATGGATCATAGGAATAGCTCCCTCCTAACCCTTGCTTCATGTAAGAGTGCATGTTTTTATTTTGGAAATATATAATCGGCTCCCTCCATCTAGGAGAGTCCATGCTCCCGTTTTCATCCTTATTTCCTTATGCAAAGTGTTACAAATCTTTTTTAAATTTCCATTGATTGTTGACTTCTTTCTGCCTTTCCTTTTTCTAAGTCTTTTCATGATTGATTCTTATTTCGGCTTATCTTGTAATAGCTTCCACATTATTTGTTTGATGTATTTCATCCTTTCATGTGTGTTATCTGACTTTTATAATGATAGAAATCCTTATCTTGTTGTTCTTCCATAAGTATAGTTATTCTTGGAACATATTATCTTCTAATAGATAGATATACAAGATATGTATAGAGTCTATGCAAACAAGTTATGTACAAGTAATAATAAGAGTATTGTTACCTTAAGAAGAAGAAGTCTCTTTCATCCTGCTTAGTCTTATTTGTAGGTTCCTTTTCTTCAGAAATTGATGCTTCGTGTTTCTCCTTCCTTGTCTTTAGCTCGGAACAATGATTCTTGTAGTGACCATACTTTCAACAATTGAATCATTGTTTTTCTGAAATATCTTTCTCTTGATTTGGCTTCCTCCTTGAACCAAACTTCCTTTGTTCCTGAAGTACTTGAATCTTGCTGTGAAGGCTTGATCATCATAATTATTTTGGGGTTTCTCTTTTGCATTGATCCTGGATTCTTCTTGAGCACAGCAAGTCCAAAGTTCTTCAAATGTAGGATACTCCTTTCTTGTGTTCATGCTTGCGGAAAATGCATCCCACGTCTTGGGAAGACCATTGAGTAATATGTTTACCAATTCCTTCTCTGAAATGATCTCTTCAATGTCTTTTAGTTGATCTCTTAATTGGGAGATCATCACAAAGTATGATGTTATGCTATCATCATCATTCATATTCATGTCACAGAGCTCATTCTTTAGACTCATTATTTGTCCAATGTTTCTGACTGAGAAGAGGTTTGTTAGGGCATTGTACATCTTATTTGATGAGTCAAGATGGGAGATGTAGGGTATCAAGTGGTATTTTATAGAGTCCACTATGATACTCATGGCATTGATGCCACCATCTTTGAACTTCTCCATAACTGCAATGTTCTGCGATTCCTTCTCTTTTCCTTCTTCAAACTCTGGTTCCACGATCTTTCCTTTTGCAATATCCAACACTTTATTCTTGGCAAGGATTAGGTCAATACTTGTCTTCCAAGATCTGAAGTTAGAATCTCTGTCTAACTTGTTTTATGACTTCATAGAGTAAGTCATGGCTTCTTTGACTTAGTCAACCCTATATCTGACCAAAAACTCAAACTTGATGTCTTGGCTTGCTAAGAGTATCGGAAGATGCGCTAGGCTAGGGTGCACTGATCTATCTGGAAATTAGGTCAATCACTTGACTTAAGGTGCCTCAACGAAAGGATTAGGGTTTCTGCAACTGCACCTGCTAGTAACCCTAGCAGAAGTGTTATGGTGACTGGTATTGATAGAAACCCTAGCGACAGTTCTTCAACGAGCTTAATATCCTTACGGATATGTTTCCTTCTAGCAGTTAGAATGAATGAAGGAGGTGTGGGCCCATAAACTATTAGAATATGAATGAATGTGCTCATTTTACCATTGAAAATATCACTATATCATCCAACCATAGGCTGAATCCACCCTCCTAGCACCTTAACCTTGACAGAGACTCACTTCGGAAGAAAACCCTAGGCTATATAGCCAAACAAAGGGTAGCGCACCTTTTCCCCAAGAATAGCACACCAACAAGAGCTGATCAGATAGTCCAAACCCTAACCAAGAGATAGTCCAAGCCAAAGATGATCTGCTAGCTGCAACAACTGTAATGGAAGCTCTCCTCCAAGATTGCACACAAAACTGGGCACTGCAGTGCACACAAGTGTTTGTTTGCAATTCTAAGACTGCCTACCAGAATGAAGACTGAGCTCCTGTATTTATAGTAATTATGGCTAACTGCCTGGGCTGACTTCTCATTCTGGATATCTGTCTATTTAGTATATATTATTTCTTCTGGTTGACTTCTTCTCTTGGAGGCTAATAACCTAATACAAGTTATCTTCTTGATCTGACATGTCTTCTAGGGTTATTATCTAACTCATTAGGGTTTCTTCTTTCTTCCTGGAATAATCCATTCTCGTGAGGTTTACACGTGGAGGTAAATACCTCCCACAGCTACCATAATATCAACAAGAACAACAAACAAAGAAAATATGGACAGTATTAGGACAACCAGTCCAAGATGCAAGAAAATAAGGACACCAGAGAGACAAAGAAATATATCAGGAAGTGGTGCGACTTCCATAAGATCCCTTGGAATAACACTACTGAATACCGCTCAAAGAATTTGTTGGTGGAAAAAGTGAAAGCCTCTGAATCAGATGCAGGTTCTGACTCTGATTCAGAAACATAAATGGGAAGACATATCATTAATGTGGAACCCAGTGCCACCGATGTTATCACCAAGCTCCAGCCTGATGAACTAGAAGAGCCAGAAAAGGAGAGTGCCTCTTTCATTCACATATGTGGGTAAAAGGCACCCCGTTGCACTTCATCATTGATAGCGGTAGACAAAATAACCTCATATCAGCAGAGGTCATCAAGCGGTTGGCCTTGCCGACAACACCGCACCCAAAAACCTACACCATTGGATGGATTCACCAAGGAAGTGATCTTCGCATAAGCCAAAAGTACTGACTGTCGTACAACATTTATCCCTTCAAAGACAAGGTATTGTGTGATGTTTCCCCTCTTGAATTTTGTAATGTTGTTTTGGAACAACCTCATTTATGGAAAAATCATGCTTTATATGAGTCTAGGCCTCTTAGAGTTATTATTACTTTGAATGGGAAATTGTACAGGATACTTGAGGTAGTCCCTCCTAGTTCTATTTCCTTGATCTCTACCAAGCAATGCAGGAAGGTCATCTCTAAGACCGGGAAAGTTTTCTTCTTCACGATTCACTCTCAGAGTGAGTGAATGATGGAAACCACATCCAGGGCCTCCATGACCGATATCTCCACACAACATAATCGAATGGATAAGATCATGGAAGACTACTCAGATATCTTCTCCTATCCTACCAGGGTACCTCTGCACTGCCAGGTCAAGCATCCCATCGATATGACCCCAGGCGCACCGCTACCCAATGGGTCAGTATACTGCCTCTCTCTGTTATAAAATGAGGATATCAAGAGGCAGATCCAATAACTTCTCTATAAGTGACACACACGTCCCAACTCATCACCTTGTGGGATCCCATTCATGCTGGTGCAGAAAAAATATGTGACCTGACGACTCTACATTGATTATCGGTCTTTGAATAAAATTATAGTCTGAAATAGGTACACAATTCCCCAAATCAATGACCTCCTTGATCAACTCACGGGGACCAAATACTTCATTTAGATTGATTTGAAGTTCGACTACCACCAAGTCCCAATAGAATAGACAGATGTATGGAACACTACCTTCAAGTCAAAAGAAGGTCTTTTTGAATGGTTGGTCATGCCCTTTGGTTTAAAAAATGCTCCAACAACTTTTATGAGGATGATGGATGATATCTTATGACCTTTCAAAAATAATTTTTTAGTGGTGTATCTGGATGACATCCTGATCTACAACAAGACTTGGGCAAAACACTTGCAACATATTCAATAGGTTTTGCACACCGTGCAACAACACAAACTATATGAAAACTTGGAAAAATGATCCTTTCGCATGGACAAGGTCCATTACTTAGGATACATCATTGATCAACATGGTGGGAATGTGGATCCAACCAATATCCAGGTCATCCGTGACTAGCCAGCCACAACCACACTCACTGAACTTCGGACCTTCTTGGGCCTCTCCAATTTCTATCACAGGTTCATGCTGGGATTCTCTCATATCGCATGGGCCCTCAACCAAGTAACCAGGGGTGCAAGTAAGGAAACATTTGTGTGGGGAATGTCCCAACAACAAGGCTTCGATGACTTGAAGAAGTGTTTGTACTCATCCCCGATACTTTCATTACCGGACCTGCAACATCCCTTTGAAATCAAGACATATGCTTCAAACTATGTTGTGGGCGTTGTTCTCACTCAACACGGCCACCCAGTGGCATATCATAGTGAGACACTATTAGGTGTTGTCCTTAAGTACCCTAATTATAACAAAGAAATTTAATGCATTGTGAAAACCTGCTGCAAGTGGAGACATTACATTCTTGGGAATGAGACAGTCATCCACACTAATCACAATCCACTACAGTTCATGTAGACTCAAGGAAAATTACAGAATGAATGCCATCAGAAGTGGTCAACATAGTTATAGTAGTTCCATCTCAACATCAAGTATAAAATAGTAAGTACCAACTGAGTTGTTGACTCCCTTAGCCAAGCTTCAATTGCGACACTCACCACGGTGTTAGACTCTTGTGTCCATGAGACCTCAGATGGCCCCACCTTTATGACAGAGACCTTGAAGTCTCCACCATCTACCAAATGTTGTGCGCCAACTGAGTGGTTGCTAATTTTCTCTTCAGGACGGGTTGTTGTGTCATATGGACCATCTTTGTGTTCCCTCAAGCAAGCACGCAACGATTATTTGGGAAGCTCACTAGAGTCGGGTGGCATGACACTTTCTGTTATAAGCCCAGAAACTTCAGTTCTCTAGAAGAGTATCCCCAGGTATAATTTTACTCCTTTTTTAGGGCCTGGGGGACTAAATTTATGAAAAAGGTACCCCCATAGAGTCCATAGTTAATCTCTTTTAAGACTCCCTGAAATTGAAAAGATCGTTGAGTGACCTTGTTTCTTCACACTCGTTAAAATGGCCAAGAAGAACAACCTTTACGGAGTCCATAGTTAAGCTCTTTTCAGACTCTCTAAAAATGAAAATATTGTCGAGTGATCTTGTCTTTGTCACACTGATTAAAATGATTTTGAATAGTCATCTTTTCGGTGCTAGTTTACCCCTTTTTCGAACTGACCAGACTATTTTCGGAAAAGGTACCCCAGTGGAGTCTTCTTTTACGCATTTTTAGAATCTCTAAAAATGAAAAAATGGTCGAGATTACCTTCTATGGGCTCGTTAAACTTACATCAAAGGATGTTACCATTGTGTGTCTTATTAACCGCATTCAAAAACTCGCTTCTTTGGCCTAATGACCGGTTCCATGTTGCTCTCAACTAAACCATATGAAGCATGCCTTATACGCAAGCCTTGTAGCACTTTGCCTCTGCGTCTTGACACCTTTGGCCCATGGAGGTTTTTTTCGAGTGTCCCCTTTATATGAGCATCAGTGTGTTCCTTGCACCTGAAACTAGTATGTTAACAACACTCGTCCCTCCTTTGTAACGTAAAAGTATTTTATTCTTTTTTCAAAGATTTTCAAAAATATTGAAAAAAGACAAAAAAATCAAATATACCCCAAAAAGAGGAAGGGAAAAGTATTTTCTTTTTGTTGGCAACACAATGAGTCACCCTTTGACAAAGCACATCTTTCTGTTTGTTCGTCAAAGATCTGGGATATAGTATGACCTTAGGAATCTTTTCTCATAGAGCCGTGTCCTCCTCCGTTTGGTTCTTCCTCTGAACATATGGAGAGTTGGCGTTGCCTCCTGCATCATCAACTTATGTCAATATCAGTCTCCCTGAGTCTCATCATTCGTTGTGATACTATCCAAAGGAAGTTTTTACCAAGCTCATGTCGGCCTTTCTGCAGTTTGTCTCTTGTCCTCATGCCCGACCATCCTAAAACACCAATGAAAATCCTTGTTCAAAATCAATGAAGTTCTCTTTCTGATCACCGAGATCCTCTTGTCTATTCATGATGAGCTGTCGAAGACCTCTGGGTAATGAAGTCATACACTCACATTACACTCTTACCCAAGTTTTGAGGTTCTTGAAGTTGTTTCTCGAGCTCTGAAAACATCATTTACAGCCATCAGATGACACTTAGCTTCTTGAAGATGGATACTATACATGTATATATTTTGATTTTGAGATGCAGATCCACTGTGTATTGCTCGTGGCTACACTTTATATAGTTATATGACATGGATCTGTAGTGTATTTGATTAGCATCCATGATTTTAGTTTTTTATCCCGAGCATGGATATGCCCACCTCAGAGAGTGATCTAAAAATGAAGAAGACTTGAAAAACTTGAATAATTATTGCAAGTGAAATGTTATGTGTTTAAAGCAACAGGATCAATTTGCAACACATAAATTAAGAATTACATATGCGAAATACACATAGACAGCAGCATAAACAATGAACATCAACACATGAACACAATAACTTGATAAAGGAGTTCACCCCTCTCCGGGCTACATCTCCTGGTCCAGCTTCCAATGGATCATTATTATTAAATTTCTCAAAGTTCTCAAAAACATGCCTTACAATGCTCAAAATGAAAAACCGACTGCTCCAATGGCTTCCCAACGTCCCAAAACCCCTGTCTGGGCTCTTTTGGCACCTCAATCAGTCGAAAAATGAAGAAGTTAGCCTCCTTGAAGTCTCCCTCTTCAACTTTGCTACCTCTAGTTCTACAAATCGCACTGTTGCCTTAGCAAACCTGGCTCACATGCTTATTTAAGCGTAAAAACTTAGTCCCGTATGCAACCGTGCACCGGTACAAACCGTAGGATGGTTAAGGGCACGCCAACCCCTAACCGCCTCGGTGTTTGGGCACATGGCGCATAGGACCTTGGGCTAGGCGCAAAAGTAGTTTAACCATTATATAACTCCCGCGCAAAGGTACAATCGCGCGTACACACATTGTAATATGGTCAAATGTATATAATACAACCATGGGTTATCAAACCCGCGCAAATGTTTAACCGGGCGCCACATTATATATATATGTTTAAACACAAAACTTTGTTTAAAACAAACCCGCGCCATATTATATAACTCCGCGCCATATATTAAAACATACGGTCATATGTTTTGTAATGGAACCATGGGCCGGGGCTAAGCCCCGACCCGACCCCCCGCCCATTGTACAATTACACAACTTTAAATACATTCAAATACATATAGTTAATAAGAACTATTGTGTGGCCCAATGGCCGGGTGGTCGTGCGAAGGCGTTGGCTTGTGGGGAGGTCCGGGGGTCGAACCCCGCGGCCCCCATAACATTTTATATAAACATAATTATCCAATAAACGAAGGACACGTGGTGCCATTGGATTGGGCCACGTGTCTTCATATTACTTGCCAATTGGACACGTGTCTTCACCCAATTCACCAACAACCATCCAACAAACCATTGCCATGTCATCACCATACAGTCGTACGGTCCTGCCACGTCACCGTACGGACTGTACGGACAGGTACAGTCAGCATCCAAAATTTTTGGCTGTTTGGCTTGGTGGACAGATCGCAATATCTCCCCCATACGGACTCCGTTTGTGAAAGTAAATATACCGCCGGAATTAGGAAGATGAGACGGACGTAATGGCACTGTTTTCGTCGCATTCTGAGCACTTTGAAAATTGAGCAAAATTTGATCCCCTGATCACACCTCCCAATTGGGAAGATTTTGGATCTCCAAAAGACTATCTCAGTCTATGTGAAGATGAGGGTATAGTTCCCTCACCCTTCCAACCTCAATCCATTTGTCCTTGCTTGGATTCGTCCCTTTAAGACCAACTCGCAAATACTCCACATTTCCTCGCTTCAAAGTTCGCATCCTCCTGTCAAGTATGGTGTCTTCCTGCAGTTCTGTTAGATACTCTGGAGAAAAATCATCTATGGAAGGAATCTGAACATGCTCTCCTTGATCATCAATCAATGGAGGCTCATACAACTTCAAATTCTCAACATTAACAACTGCATACATCTGCATATATGGAGGCAAATCTAAACGAAAAGCATTGTTACCAATCTTGCCGACAATTTTGAAATGACCATATCGAATTGGTTTCAACTTTTTACCTTCTCCTTTAAGCCTCTCCTTGCTAATGTAACACCACACTTCATCACCAACTTCAAAAATGTGATCAACACGATGCTTGTCATGTCTCGCTTTGTACTTGGCCTGACTCTTTTCCAACTACTCTTGCACCACCTGATGTATCGACTGAATTTGTTCGATGAACTTCTCTACCCGATCAATATCATATTTCCCATCAACAACAATATCTTTCCCAAAGATGAAATCTAAAGGCGACTTAGGCAAATAACCAAAACATGTCTCAAATGGCGACATTTGCGTCAAAGAGTGCTTAGCTCGATTGTACGCATGTTGAACGTAGTGTAAATGTTCATCCCAAAGCTTAGGATGCTTGTTGAAATATGAACGAAGAAGATGTACCACTGTACGATTCACCACCTCTGTCTGACCATCTGTCTGCGGGTGAAAATATGTGCTCTTTTTCAACTTGGTGTCCATGAGTGCCCACAAACTCGACCAAAAACTTCCAACAAATCGAGAATCCCGATCAGAAATGATGGACTTGGGCAAACCAAAATGCACCCAAACATTTTGAAAGAACAACTG
>ML780157.1:581801-610270 GCA_009831015.1 Picea engelmannii | reverse complement strand
TCACCCCTCTTCGGGCTACATCTCCTGGTCCAGCTTCCAATGGATCATTATTATTAAATTTCTCAAAGTGCTCAAAAACATGCCTTACAATGCTCAAAATGACAAACCGACTGCTCCAATGGCTTCCCAACGTCCCAAAACCCTTGTTTGGGCTCTTTCGGCACCTCAATCGGTCGAAAAATGAAGACGTTAGCCTCCTTGAAGTCTCCCTCTTCAACTTTGATGTCTCTGGTTCTACAAATTGCACTCTTGCCTTAGCAAACCTGGCTCACACGCTTATTTAAGCATAAAAACTTAGTCCCGTACGCAACCGCGCACCGGTACAAACTGTAGGACGGTTAAGGGCGTGCCAGCCCCTAACCGCCTCGGCGTTTGGGCACATGGCGCATAGGACCTTGGGCTAGGCGCAAAAGTAGTTTAACCGTTATATAACTCCCGCGCAAAGGTACAACCGTGCGTACACACATTGTAATATGGTCAAATGTATATAATACAACCATGGGTTATCAAACCCGGACAAATGTTTAACCGGGCGCCACATTATATATATATGTTTAAACACAAAACTTTGTTTAAAATAAACCCGCGCCGTATTATATAACTCTACGCCATATATTAAAACATACGGTCATATGTTTTGTAACGGAACCATGGGCCGGGGCTAAGCCCCGGCCCGACCCCCCGCCCATTGTACAATTACACGACTTTGTGTGGCCCAATGGTCGGGCGGTCGTGCGAAGGCGTTGGCTTGTGGGGAGGTCTGGGGGTCGAACCCCACGACCCCCATAACATTTTATATAAACATAATTATCCAATAAACGAAGGACACGTGGCGCCATTGGATTGGGCCACGTGTCTTCATAGTACTTTCCAATTGGACACGTGTCTTCACCCAATTCGCCAGAAACCATCCAACCAACCATTTCCACATCATCACCGTATGGTCGTACGGTCCTGCCACGTCATCGTACGGACTGTACGGACTATAAGGAACAGGTACAGTCAGCATCCAAAATTTTTCCCTGTTTGGCTTGGCGGACAGATCGCAATATCTCCTCCATACAGACTTCGTTTGCGAAAGTAATTATACCTCCGGAATCAGGAAGACGAGACAGACGCAATGGCACTGTTTTCGTCTCATTCCGAGAACTTTGAAAATTGAGCAAAATTTGATCCCCTGATCAGAGAGACAAAATGTTATTTTGCAGATGCCAGCTCTCGAATACTGGTCCCTGGGCCCACTCACTTGGCATGTTGATAAATATTGGTAAAGTATTTCAGCCATCAGATGCTCTTATGACCTCACACTTTAGGGGGAATCTATTATAAGCCTAATTTTCACCTAGCCTGCATATCCGGCCTCAGGCCCTATTATTTGCCAATTTCTTGAGCCAAGATATTCTAAAAAGCCCTCATTTTTTAGCCACACGTGCCCTGGCCTTCTACAGCCCACATATGCACACATCCATACACCTGGAGGCCTTCTACAGCCTGTGTATACTGAAAAAAGAATGAAAAATGGAAAGTTGCAGATGGGAAACAAAGTTTTGGGAAATTGCTAAAATCGTTTGACTGCCTATGGCCCATCATTCAAACAGATAACTACCTATAAAAGAAGGAGTATGGGTCCCATTTAAAAATAAGAAGAGTATAGAAACTCTGCCCAAATTTATCCCCCCTTTGCCCCAATTTCCTGCAATTGTATTGTGAGGTTGAGTAGTTGGTGCATTGTGAAGAGGATCCCAGGACCAGGTTCGAGGAGTAGTGCTGGCCACATATTGTAAGTTTACTCTTGCGAAGATTAATACAAAAAGGAATATTTTTTTCGTCCCACCATATCATGTGTTCAAATTGTGTATTTATTTTATGATATTGTCACATCTAACCCAACAATTAGTATATTAAATGCATGTTTACAACTCTCTGTTTGTCCATGTGTGAATGCAGGTCATCTTTGGGAGGATTCTTGCAGTCAAGGAGAGAGTGAAAGTTAAGGGATCGACATCAAACGAAGGATTTAAGGTAGAGTTACCTAATCTTGTTTGTACCTTTGTATTGCATGAATGCAGGGTTTTGTGTTGGGAGAATAGGAAAAAGTAGAGGCCTTTAAATGGTCATTTTTTGCATGCATGATTAGAGCCCTTAAATTCTAAGTCCGTAAGTGGGATTTCCCACTCTCATCACTTTGGCATCTAAAATATGGTGGCAGTGTTGTAGAAACATTTCTACTGGCCGAATCTTCAACCGGATGTCGGCAAGTATATCAAGTCCTGAACTGCTTGCGCTATTGCCAACCCGACCACTAAGAAACATGGCATGTACACCCCTCTTCCTACTCCTAACATGTCATGGGAATCTATCTCAATGGACTACATGTCAGGCCTCCTGTCCACCAAGAGGGGAAATGACTGTGTTTTTGTTGTTTGTGATCGCTTTTCCAAGATGGTGAGTCTGGTCGTCTACAAGAAGAACATCATAACATAAGCCACTACCAATATTTTCTTTGAACGAGTATGGATACATTTTTGGATCCCAAAAACCATTATCTCAGACCATGAGAGTGAGTTCCTCCACTCATTCTGGTCGAGCCTCTGGTCACTGCTAGATACCAAGCTCACCAAATCCACTGCTTTCCACGCTAAGACAGATGGCCAAACTGAGATCATCAATGGGGTGGTCGTACATATCCTACACATGTATAATTCAAAACACCCCCGAACATGGGATGAAAGTCTTCCCTATGTCCAACATAGCTACAATTGAACCCTGCATAGCTCAACTAGTCACAACACCTTTTAGGTGGGGTTGGGATTCGAGCCATTGGGCCCCATGGATGTTTCACTACCCTTGGTGACCACCTCGGCCAACTCATCCCTTTCTCCACCAGAAGCTGAGAAATCCACCAGTTCATTGAGTAGATCCAGCACATCCACCAACAAGTTCAGGATATTCTACATAAGTCTAATGCCAAGTACATGCAATGTCATGATCAACATCGAGTTCCATATAATTTTCAGGTGGGCGAAAAATTTTGGTTGCATTTTCAGAAAGAACGCCTTACAGGGTCCCATTGGATCCTTCTCCCACTCCATTATGGGTCGTACACCATCACCAAGATTGTGGGTGACAATTCTTTTGAGCTCAACATTCCCCCCTTCCTTGGTATGAATCCAGTCTTCAACATGGCTCTGCTTTGGCCATATTTCCCACCATTATTGGACAACTCAGAGATAGTAGAGCAGTTGAAACCAATAGACCTCAACCCTGACTACATGAAATAGGAATCCAATGATCATATTGTGTACACACAAATCAAGGGCAGTCAACAACAAAGGATCCATCTTTATCAAGTTGTCAAAGCAGGGCAGCTCATGCACCAAAGCAAGTGGTTCATCCGGGGCCAAATTCAACAGAAATTTCCTCATCTAATGGGAGATATAAATGAAATGGAGACCATTTCTTCATAAGGGGGGAGGATTGATCCAAGTGGATATCGGTGGCCACCCAACTATTCCACTGGCTCGAAAAACAGTTTTCCACCTTGGTAGTTTTTTTATAGTTTTTCGGGTTCTAAATTTTCAGGGCTATTTTGAGGCCCTAAACAACGTTTTTTGGGGATTTGGGGCCCAGATGAATATCAATGACATTGACTTGGGACAATAAAAAAAAAATCTTCTCAGTTAGACCTTTCCAACGGGCTCTCATGAGCCTAAAATAAAGATGGCATGCAAAAGTTACGACCCTGGGAAGTTGATGTATTAAATTACCCAAATGGGGCCCATATGAATTTTGGAGTTTCATATCCTAGGGTTAGGTTTTTGGATGTCTAGGGTTTTTTAAATTCCTGTTAATTATAAAAGGAATTCATAGCCTCATTGTTACCATCTTCTTACGAATGAGCGCAACCGTCACATCTCTTCACAGAGATAAGCCACCACCATTCCATTAAGCTTGTTTTCCACTGCATTTTATAGTTTCATCTTATTTCCTTATTGAATAGAAAACCAGTTTTACTGTATCTCTATTATTTTGTGTTAAGCATATTTTAATAATATGTATTCATTTCTTTCTTCTCATAAAATTTGGATTAGTGATATAAGAGAGGTCTGCTCCTTATCATCTTAATGCATGTTCCCAACGAGGTCAGGGTACAAAGAATTGGGTCTTGAGCTTGTTTATCTTGAGGAAAAAAGCTCTTGCATGCCCAAGCGACCCCTCATGGCAGGAAAAAATAAATCTGCCAGGACAGGAGATCCTTTCAAAAAATTTCTTGAGTAATCCCTCACACAACAGAGGAACGAGATGATGGATATTTTTGCGCAAATCCTTCAATGACTACCGATAGGTGACACATCTTCCTCGAGCGGAGGTGTCCCCCCCTTCAAGGTACAAGTCAACTTCGATATTCCTATATTTTAGGTTCAGATAGACATAGATGTTGTAGACAAGTGGTCGAATCTACTAGAAGGGTATTTTTATTTCCATATCTTTTCAAATAGAGAAAATATTACGTTTGCGCTCCTCAAAGTCGTTCCCCATTGAAAATATTGGTGGTAAAATTTCTGTGAGAAAAAGGAATCAGAGGAAACCTCATTATTTACATTCATGATCACATGGGAATCCTTCAAGGATGCTATTAATGAACAATACTACCCCATTGGAAGTTATGACGACTTGTATACCAAATGGACCACACTGGGGTAAGAAAGAGACTAGTCAGTGCCAGAGTTCACAAATATCTTCTATACCTTGCACACCAAGTTGTGTATCAAAGATTCAGAGTGACACATGGTGCTCAAGTATTTTAGTGCTATGCATAGATACATCTAGACCGAAATGCAATTTCTAGACATCTCATCCTTGGTCTCAGCCTACAGATATGCCTTCAAAATCGAGCAAAATCTCAAACAAAAGATGGGGAAATTTGGGCCTGGTAATCCCTCACAACAAAATCTAGGAAAGGGTGGCCCCAACCCATAGAACAAAGGATAGAGAAAATATGGACAGTATCAGGACAACCAGTCCAAGCCACAAGAAAATAAGGACACCAGAAAAATACCGGGAAGTGGTGCGACTTCCGTAAGAGCCATTGACATAACACTGCTGGCTACCACTTACAAGAATCGTTGGTGGCCGAAGTGAAAGTCTGTGAATAATATGTGGTTTTTGAATCTGAGTTAGAACCAGAAAGGGGAATACGGATCATTGACATGGAACTCAGTGCCACTATTTCTACCACCAAGCTCCAACCTGGTGAGCCAGACGAGCTAGAATAAGGAGAGTGCCTCTTCCATTCATAAGATGTGGGTAAAAGGCACCCCGCTGCACTTCATCATTGATAGTGGTATGCAGAAGAACCTCATCTCAGTAGAGTTCGTCAAGCAATTGGCCTTATCGACAACGCCGCGCTCACAACCCTACACCATTGGATGGCTCTGCCAAGGAAGAAATCTTCGTGTCAATCAACAGTGCCAACTATCGTATGGAATCAAGCCCTTCAAAGATGAGGTATTGTGTGATGTTTATCCTCTCAAAGTTTGTAATTTTCTTTTGGACCAACCTTCTTTATGTAAACATCTTGATGTATACGAGTTTATGCCTCGTAGTGTTATTATTAATTTGAACAGGAAATTGTACAGGATACTCGAGAAAGTCCCTCCTAGTGTTATTTCCTTGATCTCTGCCAAGAAATGCAGGAAGGTCATTGCTAATACTGGGAAATTTGTCTTTTTTGTGATTCACTCTCAGAGTGAGAAAAATAAAACAACCACATCCAGGGCCTCCATGGCCAATCTCTCCACACAACAGAAGCAAGTGGATAAGGTCATCGAAGAATACTCATATATTTTCTCCTCTCCTACTAGGGTACCTTTGCACTGCCATGTCAAGAATCCCATTGATATGAACCTAGGCACAACGCTACCCAATGGGCCAGTCTACCACCACTCTCTGTTAGAAAAAAAGGAGATCAAGAGGAAAACTCAATAACTGCTCCACAAGGGGCACATCTATCCCAACTCATTGCCTTGTGGGAGCCCAATCATGCTGGTGTAGAAGAAATATGGGACCTGGCGACTCTGCATTAATTACCCGACCCTGAATAAAATCACAGTCCGAAACCAGTACCCAATTCATCGAATCAACGACCTCCTTGATCAGCTCATTGTGGCCAAATACTTCAGTAATATTGATATGAAGTCTGGCTACCACCATAGCCCAATAGAACAAACATATGTATGGAATATTGCCTTCAAGTCAAAAGAAGGTCTTTTTGAATGGTTGGTCATGTCCTTTGGTTTGACAAATGCTCCAAAATTTTTTATGAGGATGATGGATGATATCTTACTACCTTTCACCAATACTTTTGTAGTGGTGTATCTAGATGAGATCCTCATCTACATCAAAACTTGGGTGGAACACTTGCAGCATATTCAACAAGTTCTGCACATCCTCCGGTAGCACAAACTATTTTCAAACTTGGAAAAATGCTCCTTTTGCATCGACGAGATCCATTACTTAGGCTACATCATTGATCAACATGATATGCATGTGGATCTAGTGAAGATCCAGGTCATCCGTAATTGGCTTGCCCCAACCACACTCACTGAACTCTAGAGCTTCTTGGGCCTTGCCAATTTCTATCGCAGGTTCGTGCTGGGATTCTCTCATATTGCATGGGCCCTCAACCAAGTAAGTAGGGGTGGCCGTAAGGAAAAAATTGTGTGGGGAATATCCCAACCACAATCCTTTGATGACTTGAAGAAACGTTTTTGCTCATCGCCAATAATTTCATTACTAGACCTGCATTATCCCTTTGAGATCGAGAAAGATGTTTCAGACTATGTTGTGGGCACCATTCTCACTCAACACAACCACCCCATGGAATTTCATAGTGAGGCACTATTGGATGTTGTCCGTAAGTAACCTACTTATGAAAAAGAAACATAATCCATTGTGCAAGCCTGTTTCCAGTGGATAAATTACATTCTTGGGAAGGAGACAATCATTCACATTGATCATAAGCCACTAGAGTTCATGCAGACCCAAGGAAAATTGTAGAATGATCGCCATTAGAAGTGGTCAACATACTTACAACAATTCAAGTATAAAACGAGAAGTACCAAGCGAGTTGCTGACTACCTCAACGAACCTCCAGTTGTGAAACTCACCATGGTGATAGACTCTTGCGGCCATGATACCTCCGGCCCTGACTTCTCCACCACCTACAGGCCCTAACTTCTCCACCACCTACCAAATTTTGGGCGCCAACTTAGTGGTCACTAATTTCCATCTTCAGGATGGGATGTTGTGACGTTTGGGCCATATTTTTGTTCCATCAAGAAAGAACACGAAGATTATTTATTAAGCTCACTACAGTCAGGTGGCAGGAAATATTGGTGTAAAAAATATGGTGGTAGTGTTGCATAAACATTTCTACTGGTCGAAACTTCAATAGGATGTTAGAAAGTATATTAGGTCCTGCAGCGCCAATGCTATTTCCAAATCGACCACTAAGAAACAGGGCTTGTACAACCCTATGCCTACTCCTAACAGGCCATGGTAATCCATCTGAATGGACTACATGTTGGGCCTCCCATCCACCAACAGGGGAAATGACTCTTTTTTTGTTGTTGTTGATCGCTTTTCCAAGATGGTAATTCTAGTCGCCTGTAAGAAGAACATCACAACAGAAGTCACTGCCAAGAGCTTCTTTGAACGAGTATGGGTACATTTTGGGATCCCACTAACCATTATCTCAGACCATGATAGTCGGTTCCTTAGCTCATTCTGATCGAGCCTCTGGTCACTTTTGAATACCAATCTCACCAAATCCACTACCTTCCACCCCAAGACAGATGGCCAAACTGAGGTCGTCAATGGGATGGTCATACGTATCCTATGCATGTACAATTAAAAACACCCCCGAAATGGGATGGGAGTCTTCCCTATGTGCAACATAGCTACAATCGAGCTCTGCATAGCTCAACTAGCCACAACCCCTTTTAGGAGGGGTTGGGATTCCAACCATTGGGATCCATGGATGTTGCACTACCCCTACAGAAAACCTCGACTGAATCGTCCCATGCTCCACTAGAAGCTTACAAATCCACCTAGTTCATTGAGAAGATCCAACACATCCACCAACAGGTTTAGGATATTCTAGAGAATTCTGAGGCCAAGTAAAATCAGTGTCACGATCAACATCAGGTGCCACATAATTTTTAGGTGGGTGACAAAGTTTGGTTGCATTTGTAGAAATAATTCCTTATAGCCCCCCCTTGGAATATTCGTCCACTCTATTATTGGTCATACACCATCACCAAGGCTATGGTTGATAATGATTTTGAGCTCAAAATTTCCCCCTTCCTTGGTCTACATCCAGTCTTCAACGTGGCTCTCCTTCGGCCATATTTGCCACCATTATTGGACACCTCAGAGATAGAAGAGAAGTTGAAACCAATAGAGTTGAACCATGAATTCATGCAACATGAATCTAGTGATTAGATTGTAGAAACATAGATCAAGGGCACTCGATAATAAAGGATCCATCTTTATTGAGTCGTCAAAGCAGGGCAACTCATGCACCAAGGCAGGTGGCTCACCCAGGGAAACATTCAGCAGAAATTTCCTCATATAATGGGGGAACTCAACGCAATTGCGACCATTTATTACTAAGGAGGGAGGATTGATCTAGGTGGATATCGGTGGCCACCCACCTATTCCATTGGCTCGAAAAACAGTTTTCCACCTTGGTATTTTTTCGACAATTTTTCGGGTTCCAAACTTTCGGGGTCGTTTTGAGTCCCTAAATGACGTTTTTTGGGGATTTGGGGCCTCGATGACAGTTGATGGCACTGACCTAGGCCATTCAAAAAAAAATCTTCTCGGTTTGAACTTTCCAATGGGCTCTCGTGTGCCTAAAACAAAGATTGTATGCAAAAGTTACGACTCCAGGAAGTTGATGTCTAGGATTTTTGGATGTCTAAGATTTTTGACATTCCTATTTATTCTAAAAGGCCTTAAGAGCCTCATTGTAACCATATTCTTGCAAATGAAAACAAACATCACATCTCTTCTCAGATATAACCCTCCACCATTCCAACAAGCTTGTTTTCCATTGCATTTTACAGTTTCATCTTATTTCCTTATTGAATAGAAAACTAGTTTTACTGTATCTCTGTTATTTTTTGTTAAGCATATTTTAATAATTTGTATTCATTTTGTTCTATTTATAAAATCCGGATTAGTGGTATCAGAGAGGTTTTATCCTTTTCGTATTAATTCATGTCCCCGACGAGGTCAAGATACAAAGAATTGGGTCTCGAGCTTGTCTCTCTTGAGGAAAAAAGCTATCGCATGCCCAAGATACCTCTCATGGCAGGAGAAAAGAAAGATGACGAGACAAGAGATCCTTTCAAAACATTTCTTGAGGAATCCCTCATGAAACGAGGAATGAGATGATGGATAGTTTCATGCAAATCATTTGGCGACTACCAACAGACGACACATCTTCCTCGAGCGGAGGCACTGCCCCATTGAAGGTACAAATCAACTTCGATATTCCTATATTTGAAGGTCAAATAGATGCAAATGTTGTAGACTAGTGGTTGAATCTACTAGAAGGGTATTTTTATTTCCATAACTATTTGAATAGAGAAAATATTACTTTTTTTCTGCTCAATGTTGTTCCCCATTTCAAATATTGGTGGGAAACTTTTTGTGAGCGAAAGGAATTAGAGGAACCCTCATTATTTACAGTCATGACCACCTAGGAATCCTTCAGGGATGCTATTAATGGAAAATACTACCCCGTCGAAAGTTATGACAACATGTATACGAAATGGACCACACTGCGGAAAGAAAGAGACCAAGCCCAAAGTTCACAAATATCTTTCATACCTTGTGCACCAAGCTGGGTATCAAAGATTTAGAGTGACATCTGGTGCTCAAGTATCCCAGTGCTCTGCATAGATACATCCAGACCGAAATGGAATCTATGGACATATCTTCCTTGGGCTCAACCTATCAATATGTCATCAAAATTGAGTAGAAGCTCAAACAAAAGACACAACAATTTGGGCCTGGGAACCCCTCATGGCAAAATCCAACAAATGGCAGTTGTAACCCGCAGAACAAAGGACAAAGAAAAGATGGACAATATCAAAACAACCAGTCCAAGATTCAAGAAGAGAAGGACACTAGAAAGACAAATAAAGATATCGGGAAGTGGTGCGACTTCCATAAGATCCCTTGGCATAACACTACCGATTGCCACTCAAAGAAGTCATTGGTGGCCGAAGTGAAATCCTCTGAATCAGATGCGGGTTCTAACTCCGAGTCAAAACCAGAAAGGGAAAGATAAATCATTGATTTGGAACCGAGTGCCATCATTTCTATAACCAAGCTCCATCTTGGTGAACCAGATGAGCCATAAGAAGGAGAGTGCCTCTTCCATTCACAGATGTGGGTAAAAGGAACCCCGTTGCACTTCATCATTGATAGCGGTATCTAGAAGAACCTCATCTCATGAGATTTCGTCAAGTGGTTGACCCTGCCGACAATGTCGCACCCACAACCCTACACCATTGGATGGCTCCACCAAGTAAGTGATATTTGAATTAGCCAACAGTTTCGATTGTCGTATGACATCAATCCCTTCAAAGACGAGGCATTATGTGATGTTGCTACTCTCAAAGTTTGTAATGTTCTTTTGGTCCAACCTTATTTATGGAAACGTTATGATGTATATAATTCTAGTCCTTGTAGTTTTGTTATTACCTTGAACAAGAAATTGTACAGGATACCCGAGGCAGTCCCTCCTAGTGATATTTCCTTGATCTCTTCCAAGAAATTCAGGAAGGTAATCTCTCAGACCGGGAAATTTGTCTTCTTTGTGATTCTCTCTCAGAGTGATAAAAACATCGTAGCCACATCCAGGGCCTCTGAATCTAATCTTGCCACACAAAAGAATCAAGTGGATAAGGTCATGTAAGAATACTCAGATATCTTCTCCTCTCCTACCAGGGAAACTCTGCACTGCTAGGTCAAGCATCCCATCGATCTGACCCTAGGCGCACTGCTACCCAATGGGACATTCTACCTCGACTCTTTGTTAGAAAAGAAGGATATCAAGAAGTATATCCAAGAATTACTCCACAAGGGGCACATCTGTCCCAGATCATCTCCTTGTGGGATCCCAATCGTGTTGGTGCATAAGAAAGACGAAACCTGGTGACTCTACATTGATTACTAGGACCTAAATAAAATCACAGTCTGGAACTGATACCCGATTCCCCAAATCGACAACCTCCTTGATCAAATCATGGGGGACAAATACTTCAGTAATATTGATTTGAAGTCTAGCTACCACCAGGACCCAATAGAATAGATAGATGTATGGAAGACTGCCTTCAAGTCAAAAGAAGTTATTTTTGAATGGCTGGTCATGCCCTTTGGTTTGACAAATTCTCCAACAAATTTTATGAGGATGATGGATGATATCCTACAACTTTTCACCAATACGTTTGTAGTGGTGTATCTGTATGACATCTTTATTTACAATAAGACTTGGGTGGAACACTTGCAGCATATTCAGTTGGTTTTTCACACCCTATGACAGCATAAACTATATGAAAACTTGGAAAAATGCTCAGTCAACATGGATAGGTTCCATTACTTAGGATACATCATTGATCAACATGGTGTGTATGTGGATCCATCGAAGATCCAGTTCATCCGTGACTAGCTAGCCCCAACCACACTCACTAAACTTCAGAGCTTCTTGGGCCTCACCAATTTCTATCACAAGTTTGTGTTGGGATTATCTTATATTGCATGGGTCCTCAACCAAGTAACTAGGGGTGGCGTTAAGAAAAACATTGTGTGGGGCCTGTCCCAAAAACAAGCCTTCAATGACTTGAATAAGTGTTTGTGCTCATCCCCATTACTTTCATTACTGGACCTACAACATCCCTTTGAGATCAAGACAAATTCTTCAGACTATGTTATGGGCATCATTCTCACTCAACACGGCCACCCCGTGTCATATCCTAAAGAGACACTATCAGATGTTGTCTGTAAGTACCTTACTTACTACAAAGAAATGTAATCCATTGGGAAAGGCTGCCGCTAATGGAGACATTACATTCTCGGGAAGGAGACAACCATCCACATTGATCACAAGCCACTACAATTCATGCAGACCCAAGGAAAATTGTAGAATGGTCGCCATCAGAAGTGGTCAAAATACTTATAGCAGTTTCATATCAACATCGAGTATAAATCAAGAAGTACCAGCCAAGTTTCTAACTGCCTCAGCTGACCTCCAGTTGCAACAATCACCACTGTGCTAGAATCTTGTAGACACGAAACCTCCAGATGTCCCCACCTCTATGAGAAAGACCCTAAATTCTCCACCACCTACCAAATGTTGGGTGCCAACTCAGTGGTCTCTCTGTGTTCCATGAAGCAAGTGCACAATGATGATTTGAGAATCTCACTATAGTCGGGTGGAAAGACACTTTGGCGTCGAAAAGATGGTGGAAATGTTGTAGAAACATTTCTATTGGTCGAAACTTTGAAATGATGTCGTAAAATATACCAGGTCTTGTACCACCTGCGCTATTTCCAAACTGAACACTAAGAAATAGGTCCTGTACACCCCTCAACCTACTCCTAATAGGTCATGGGAATCCATCTCAATGGGCTACATGTCGGGTGTCCCATCCATCAAGAGGGGAAATGATTGTGTTTTTGTTGTTGTTGATCACTTTTCTAAGATGGCGATTCTAGTCGCTTGCAAGAAGAACATCACAAAAGAAGCCAATGCCAAGCTCTTCTTTGAATGAATATGGGTACATTTTGGGATCCCACAAACCAGAGGCTCATTCTGGTCGAGCCTCTGGTCACTGCTAGATACCAAGCTCACCAAATCCACGACCTTCCACCCACACAAAGATGGCCAAAATGAGGTCATCAATCAGATGGTCGTACATATCCTACACATGTACAATTCAAAACATCCCCGCACATGGGATGAGAGTCTTCTCTATGTCTAGCATAGCTACAACCGATCTCTTCATAGCTCAACTAGCCACATCCCCTTTCAGGTGGGGTTGGTATTCTAACCATTGGGCCCCATGGATGTTGCACTACCCATGGAAACCACTTTGACCGAATCATCCCCTACTCCACCAGAAGATGAAAAATCCACCCAATTCATTGATCAGATCCAACAAATCTGCTAGCAGGTTCAGGATATTCTATAGAAGTCTAATTCCAAGTACAAGAAGCGTCATGATCAACACTGGGGGCCACATAAGTTTCAGGTGGGTGAAAAAGTTTGGTTGCATTTGTAGAAAGAATGCCTTACAAGGCCCCATCAAAATATTTGCCCACTCTGTTATGGGTTGTACACCATCACCAAGGTTGTGGGTGAGAATTCTTTTGAGCTCAACATTCCCCCCTTCCTTGTTCTTCATCCAGTATTCAACTTGGCTCTCCCTCGACCATATTCCCACCATTATTGGACACCTCAGAGATAACAGAGCAGTTGACACCGATAGATATGAACCCTGGATGCATGCAACAAGAATCTAGTGATCATATTTTGGATACACAGGTCAAGGGAACTTGACAACAAAGGATCCAACTTTATCGAGTCGTCAAAGCAGGGAAACTCCTGCACGAAGGCAACTGCCTCACTTGGGGAAAAATTCAACAGAAATTTCCTCATCTAATGGGGAAGCTCAATGAAATGGAAACCATTTCTTCATAACGATGGAATATTGATCCAGGTAGATATCGGTGGCCAGCCACCTATTCCACTGGCTCGAAAAATAGTTTTCCACCTTGGCAGTTTTTCGACAGTTTTTCGAGTTCCAAACTTTAGGGCCATTTTGAGGCCCTAAACGATGTTTTTTGGGGATTTGGGGCCCAGATGATTGCCAAAGGCAGTGACCTGTGGTAGTAGAAAATTGTTATTCTCGGTTAAAACATTCCAACAGGCTCTCGTGCACCTAAAACAGAGAGTGTATGAAACAATTACGACCCTGGGAAGTTGATGTACTAACTTACCCAAATGGGGCCCACATGACTTTTGGTGCTTCATCTCCTAGGGTTAGGTTTTAAGATGTCTAGGGATTTTGACATTCATGTTTATTGTAAAAGGCCTTTAGAGCCTCATTGTAACCATATTTTTGTGAATGAGCATAGCTGTCACATCTCTTGTCAAAGATAAGCTGCCACCATTCCAACAAGCTTGTTTTCCATTGGATTTTACAATTTTATCTTATTTCCTTATTGAATAGAAAACTCATTTTACTATATCTATGTTATCTTTTGTTAAGCATATTTTAATAATATGTATTCATTTCGTTATGCTCATAAAATCCAGATTAGTGTTATCATAGTGGTCTGCTCCTTGTCGTCTTAATGCATGTCCCCAATGAGGTCGGGGTATAAAGAATTGGGTCTCAAGCTTGTTTCTCCTGAGGACAAAAGCTATCGCACGACCAAGCTACCTCTCATGGCAAGAGAAAAGAAATATGACGGGACATGAGATCCTTTGAAAAAAATTCTTGAGGAATCCCTCACGCAATAGAGGAATGAGATGATGGATAGTTTCACACAAATCCTTCGACGACCACCAAAAGGAGATGCATCTTCCTCGTGTGGAGGCGCCACCCCCTTCAAGGTACACACCAACTTCAATATTCATATATTTGAAGGTCAGATAGACACAGATTTTGTAGACAAGTAGTTGAATCTAATAGAAGGGAATTTTTCTTTCAATAACTTTTCGAATAGAGAAAAGATTACTTTTGGGCTCCTAAAATTCGTTACTCATGTCAAAGATTGGTGGGAAACTTTCTGTGAGCGAAAGGAAACAAAGGAACCATCATTATTTAGAGTCCCAACCACTTAGGAATACTTCAAGGACATTATTAAGGAACAATACAACCCTGTTGGAAGTTATGATGACTTGTATACCAAATGGACCACAGTGTGGAAAGAAAGAGACCAAGCAGTGCCAGAGTTCACAAATATATTCCATACCTTGCGCACCAATATGGGTACCAAAGATTCATAGCGACATTTGGTGCTCAAGTATCATGGTTCTCTGCATAGATACATCTAGACCGAAATGGAATTTCTGGACATCTCATCCTTGGGCTCAACCTACCGATATGTCATAAAAATTAAGCAGAAGCTCAAACAAAAGACACAAAAATTTGGGCCTGGGAACCCCTCACAGAAAAATCTAGCAAACAATGGTTGCAACCCCCATAACAAAGGATAGAGAAAATATGGATAGTATCAGAACAACCAGTCCAAGCTGGAAGAAAAGAAGGACACTGGAAATACAAAGAAAGATATCAGGAAGTGGTGCGACATCCATAAGATCCCTTGGCATAACACTATTGACTGTCTCTCAAAGTAGTCGTTGGTGTCTAAAGTGAAAGCCTCTGAATCAGATCCAAGTTTTGACTCTGAGTCAGAAATAGAAAGGGAAAGAGGGATCATTGAAGTGGAACCCAATGCCAACCAATAATGTTGACTGTAGTATGACATCAAGCCTCTTAAAGACGAGGTATTGTGTAATGTTTCTCCTCTCTAAGTTTGTAATGTTCTTTTGGGACAACCTTATTTATGGAAATGTCATGATGTATATGAGTCTAGGCCTCGTAGTGTTATTATTACTTTTAAAAGGAAATTGTACAAGATACCCGAGGAAACCCCTCCTAGTGATATTTCCTTGATCTCTTCCAAGAAATGCAGGATGGCCATCTCTCAGACCAGTAAATTTGTCTTCTTTGTGATTCTCTCTCAGAGTGAGAAAAATTTCGCAACCACATCCAGGGCCTCCATGATCGATCTCTCCACACAACAGAAGCAAGTGGATAAGGTCATGGAAGAATACTAATATATATTCTCCTCTCCTACCGGGGTACCTCTGCACTGCCAGGTCAAGCATCCCATCGATCTGACCCTAGGCACACCGCTACCCAATGGGCCAGTCTACCACCACTCTTCATTAGAAAATAAGGAGATCAAGAGGCAAATCCAAGAACTACTCCATAAGGGGCACATCCATCCCATCTCTTCACCTTGTGGGATCCCAATCATGCCGGTGCAGAAGAAAGACAGGACCTGACGACTCTGCATTGATTATCGAGCCCTGAATAAAATCAAAGTCCGAAATCGGTACCCGATTCCCCGAATCGACGACCTCCTTGATCAGATCATGGGGGGGAAATACTTCAGCAATATTGATTTTATCTCTGGCTACCACCAAGACCCAATAGAATAGACATATGTATGGAATATTGCCTTCAAGTCAAAAAAGTTATTTTTGAATGGTTGGTCATGCCCTTTGGTTTGACAAATGTTCCAACAAATTTTATGAAGATGATGGAAAATATCTGATAACATTTCACCAATACATTTGCAGTGGTGTATTTGGATGACATCCTCTTCTACAACATGACTTGGGTGGAACAGTTGCAACATATTCAATCGGTTCTGCAGACCATGCGGTAGCACAAACTATATGAAAACTTGGAAAAATGATCCTTCAACATGGATATGGTCCAATACTTAGGCTACATCATTGATCAACATGGTGTGCATGTGGATCCAATCAAGATTTAGGTCATTTGTGACTGGCCATCCCCAACCATACTCACTGAACTTTGAAGCTTCTTGGGCCTCACCAATTTCTATCACAGGTTCATGCTGGGATTTTCTCATATCGTATGGGCCCTCAACCAAGTAACCAGGGGTGGCAGTAAAGAAACAATTGTGTGGGGATTGTCCCAACAACAAGAATTTGATGAATTGAATAAGTGTTTATGCTCATCCCAAGTACTTTCATTACCAAACCTGCAACATCCCTTTGAGATCGAGACACATGCTTTAGACTATATTATGGTCATTGTTCTCACTCAACACGACTACCCCATGGAATATCATAGTGAGACACTGTTGGATGTTGTCCGTAAGTACCCTACTTACAACAAAGAAATGTACTGCATTCTGCAAGCCTGCTGCCAATGGAGACATTACATTCTTGGGAAGGAGACAGTCATCCACATTGATCACAAGCCACTACAGTTCATGCAGACCCAAGGAAAATTGTAGAATGACCTCCATCATATGTGGTCAACATACTTACAATATTTTCATCTCAACATCACGTATAAATCATGAAGTACCAACCGAGTTGTTGACTTCCTCAGTTGACCTCTAGTTGTGACAATCACCATTGTGTTAGACTCTTGCATACACGAGACCTATGGATGGCCCCATCTCTATGAGATAGACCCTAACTTCTCCACCACCTACCAAATGTTGGGTGCAAAATCAATGGTCGGTAATTTCCATCTTCAGAATGGGGTGTTCTGTTGTTTGGGCCATCTCAGCATTCCATCAAGTGAGCATGTGAAGCTGATTTGGGAATCTCACTACAGTCGGGTAGCAGGACACTTTGGCGTCGCAAAGATGGTGGAAATGATGCAAAAGAATTTCTACTGGACAAAACTTCGACAGTCTGTAAGTATATCAGGTCCTGCACTGCCTACGTTATTTCCAAACCGACTACTAAGAAATAGGGCATGTACACCCCTCTGCCTACTCCTAACAGGTCATAGGAATCCATCTCAATGGACTACATGTTAGGCCTCCCATCCACTAAGATGGGAAATGGATGTTTTTTTGTTGTTGTTGATCTCTTTTCCAAGATGGAAATTCTAACTGCTTGCAAGAAGAACATCATAGCAAAAGCCACTGCCAAGATCTTTATTGAACACGTATGGGTACATTTTTGGATCCCACAAACCATTATCTCATACCATGATAGTTGGTTCCTCAAATCATTATGGTCGAGCCTCTAGTCATTGCTCGATACAAAGCTCACCAAATCCACTGCCTTCTACCCCCACATAGGATGGCCAAACTGAGGTCATCAATCGGATGGTCGTACATATCCTGCGCATGTACAATTCAAAACATCCCCGCATATGGGATGAGAGTATTTTCTATGTCCAACATAGCTACAACCGAGCCCTACATAGCTCAACTAGCCATAACCCATTTCAAGTGGGGTATGGATTCCAACCATTGGGCCCCATGGATGTTGCACTACCCCTGGTGACCACCTTGACCGACTCGCCCCCTACTCTACAAGAAACTGACAAAGCCACCCGATTCATTGAGTGTATCCAACACATCCACCAACAGGTTTAGGATATTCTACATAAGTCTAATTCCAAGTAAAAGCAGCGTCATGATCAACATCGGGTGCCACATAAGTTTCAGGTGGGCAACAAAGTTTGGTTGCATTCTCAGAAAGAACTCCTTACAGGGCCCCATAGGAAGCTTTGCCCACTCTGTTATGGGCCATACACCATCACCAGGGATATGGGTGACAATGGTTTTGATCTCAACATTCCCCCCTTCCTTGGTTTGCATCCATTCTTCAATGTGGCTCTCCTTCGACCATATTTCCCACATTTATTGGACACCTCAAAGATAACAGAGCAGTTGAAACCAACAGAGTTGAACCTTGAATGCATGCAATAGGCATCCATTTATCATATTGTGGACACAGAAATCAAGGGAACTCGACAACAAAGGATCCAACTTTATTGATTCGTCAAACCAGGGCAACTCTTGCACCAAAGCAAGTGACTCACCTGGGGCCAAATTCAACAGAAATTTCCTCATCTAATGGGGGAAATCAACTAAATGGAGAACATTTCTTCCTAAGTAGGGAGGATTGATGCAGGTGCATATCAGTGGCCACCCACCAATTCCTATGGCTCAAAAAATAATTTTCCACCTTCGCAGTTTTTCGACAGTTTTTCGGGTTCCAAACTTTCGGGGCCGTTTTGAGGCCCTAAATGATCTTTTTGGGGGATTTGGGGCATTGACCTGGGCTAGTAGAAAATTTTTCTTCTTTGTTAGACCTATCCAATAGGCTCTCGTGCGCCTAAAACAGATATTGTATGCAAAAGTTACGACCCTGGGAAGTTGATGTACTAACTTACCCAAATAGGGCCCACATGACTTTTGGCGCTTCATCTCGTAGGGTTAGGTTTTTGGATGTCTAGGGTTTTTTACATTCCTGTTTATTGTAAAATTCCTTCATAGCCTCATTGTAACCATATTCTTGTGAGTTATTGCAACTATCACATCTCTTCTCAGAGAAAGCCGCCACCATTCCAGCAAGGTTGTTTTCCGCTGCATTTTAGAGTTTCAACTTATTTCCTTATTGAATAGAAAACTCGTTTTACTACATATCTGTTATTTTGTGTTAATCATATTTTAATAATCTATATTCATTTCATTCTACTCATAAAATCCAAATCAGTGTTTGATTTCAAAATCAAATTCACTAAGGATATCCATCCACTTATCTTTCCTAGAATTGCGTTTGGGATGGTCAAACAAATATCTCGTCCCACTGTGGTCTATCATAAGTACAAATTTTATACATAGGAGGTAATGCCTCCACATTTTCAAGGCATGCATTGTAGCATCCAATTCCAAGTCATGGGTTACATAATTTATTTCATGCTCACTAAATGTTTTAGATTCATAGCAAAGCATTTTCCCTTCTTGCATGAGGGCTCCTCCAAGTCATTCTTTCCAGGCATATATACACACAAGGAAGTCCTTGTTTGGTTATGTAATTTTCATCATAGGTGCATTGGATAATAGGTGTTTCAGCTGCTAAAAAATCTACTCACACTTTGTTGTCCAAAGAAATTTAACTCTCTTTTTCTGAAGGGAGGTGATTGGATAACCAGTCTTAGAAAACCCCTTTATGAACCTCCTATAGTACCATGCTAATCCCATAAAGTATATGACATCAACTACATATTTTGGTGTAGGCTGATCCATGATGGATTTGATATTGTCAGGATCAGTGAAGACCCCTTGTTGTAGGGTTTAGTCAACTCTGTTGACTAGACCTGCCAGTCGACCAAGAAATAGTTGGTCGACTATTGTAGTCAGAAATGTAAGTCGGTCGAAGTATCTGATAACCGACCGACATAGGAAGTTAAGTAATTGAAATTTCCTCATAAATAGACATACAGGAATATAAATATACAAGAACATAGAAACTTTTATATCTCCATGTGAGAGATTGTATATATTGTATTGGATTTCTATATCGTTTTATAACTACAGATATTTTGTAGCTCTCCCTACTTTCCCCTAGATTACAACATTGATTCTGTTGTTGGTAGTTCTAAACCTGGGCATGCAGAAGTACACATAGATGTTAAAACTACAGGACATACATGAATGGTGGGAGCGCAATATTGAGAATTACATTAAAAATTATGCCAGAATAAACAATCTTCCACTTGTAGAAGTAAGAGAAAGATTCTTCTCATAAATCGATGAAAGTTTTTTAAAAGTTGTCCCTTAAGCGCTATTTCAGTGGGATAAAAGGAAAAAGAAAAGGGAAGAACTTCGTAACTTATGGAATAGTCAGAAGTCAAATAGAAAAATGATCGAGGAGGGTCAAACCGATAGAGCGTGTGAGTAATCAGAGTCTGAAACAAATCAACCAGAGATGGAAATAAAAATAGTTGTTGTGACCCTCGACAAAAGTAGTGATGCAGAGTTGATAGAGGCTAGATTGAATTCCTATCAACCAGAAGATGAACCTGAAAGAATGGATTACGAAGAGTCAAGACCAAAAATACACACTTCCCCCATGCCAGAAGTTATCCCACAAATAAGAGAATTCCTCCAGCAAAGACTTCATATTGATGACCAATATCCAAGATTATGGTACACAACCGACAAGCATGGAAACCTACGAGATGCACTGATTTTTGAGCCAAAAAGAAATGAAACCGACAACATGCTCATCCAAATTAAGAATCTCACCGACTCGACCCCCCTGCCAAATCTATTATCAAGAGAAGAAACTAGTTATAGTTGTGAACCGACAAAACCATTGGAGTGATTCTTAGTCAAGTATAAATTGTTGTACCATGTTTTCATTAATGTCAAAGGGTTGATGTCAAGTGGTATCATAATGATGTGTTGTCGGTGATGTCAAGGTTGATGTCAAAGGGATTTGTATCATTGATGTCATGTCATGTTTTATAGGAAGTACCAAATGGATGAACTCCAAAGTAGTCCCCTTATGGTGAAATCCCTCATGGGAAGACACTTTTTGAAGTCCAAATGGTTAAGTGGTTTGGTATCCCAAACAATGTAGTGTTTTGTTGTGGAATAATGTAATGAAGATCAATGAATTTGTAGGTGATACTATTCTATATGGATAGTACATGTCATGTTGTTTCTGGTCATATGTGGTACGTAATGTGGTTCCTCACGGTTAGGGAGATATGGCCTTGTGAAGTTGGAGAATCATCATAACTTATCTAGAATCCCCTAGAAGGTCAAAGAGGTCAAATTATTCTAGAAGCTTCTAGAAGAAGTTGAATAGTCAAAGTGATTGTAACTAGGATTTAATCAAGGGTTAAGCTGTTGCAAAAAGAAAATAATTTAAAAATAATTTTGTTTCAAAAAGAAGTGGTTAACTTTCTACTTGTGGATAAAGTGGATGTAAATGGACAAAGTGGTTAGGATTGGGTTAGCCCTAAAAGAAGGAACATGGTTTGAAGATAACCCCTAGAGGAAGCTACTTGGAGTGTATAAATAAGAGAGAAAGGGTCTCTTATGTATATGAATTTTGAAGATCTATTATTTGGTGAAATATTGATTGTGGGTATTCATTGATACATCTGAAGTTACGCAATTCTGAAGTAACAAGGGCAGGTTGACGATGAAATTTTCAGAGCTTCATAGAAACCCTAGTTTATGAATTATACACGTGATGCAATGGAGGATCTCGTGTATGTATGAAGGCTTCAGTGGAGGAAGGCATGTGTATACACAGGCTGTAGTGGAGGATCTCGCATATAGGTGAAAAATTCATGAAAACTTGAGTTGATGTTGGTGTCAGGTCCCTAAAGTCTGAAGCAAGCTCCTAGATCAACATTCTACAAGTTCAGATCTTCAGGTATGGTTACATGGTTGTCTTTAATTATCTCTTATCCTTATTCTATGGTGAATTCTTGAATAATTCTTGGTACGCTTGTTGTGACATATGGATATGGTATATGTTGGTTGGTTGTTTGAGTGAGCAACACTCTCAGATATGGCACAGTTATGATATGGCTCTTATAGCTCAGACCTTTGAGATACTTGTACTTAGTTGAGGGAGATGTATTATGATTTATGTATGATCCATGTGGATATCAGTGGCCACCCAACTATTCCAACTTTATCATCTTGGCATTTCTTTGGTTTGGTAGTTTTTTCCTACTTTTCATGTCCCAAATTTCCAGGGCCATTTTGAGGCCCTAATTAATATTTTTAGGACTCACCACAATCAAAATATAGATGGATTCTAAGTTTGACACCATAATGTGTATTCCTTGGATAGACCTTTCCAATTGGATATCGTGCACCTAAAACAAAGAAAGTTACAACCCCAAGAAGTTGATGTACTAACTTACCCCTATAGGGCCCACGCGACTTTTAGCACTTCTTCTCCTAGGGTTAGGTTTTTGGATGTATAGGGTTTTGTAATTCATGTTTATTGTAGAAAGGATTTTAGAGCCTCATTGTACTAATATTCTTGCGAATAAGCACATCTGTCACATATCTTCTCAGAGATAAGTCACCACCATTCTAGAAACCTTGTTTTCAGTTTTCATTTTACAGTTTCAACATATTTCTTTATTCAATAGAAGCCAATTTTACTATATCTATGTTATTTCTTCTTGTGTATCACCTAGTCGTCAATTTTAGAAGAATCATCCACCAAAACATATTATTGGATATATAAATGCAGGAATAAAGACCAGAGAAAGTAAAAGGTTTCATACACCAGAGAAGAGACACCTTGTACTCTTATCCACACTTAAACCCATAATGTTTGAGAAAACCAATAATGATGAACATTGGGTCAAGGCCATTGAAGAAGAACTACATCAAATAAAGAAGAATGAAACATGGGAACTGGTGCCAATACTAAATAAAAAAATTGTGATTGGTACAACATGGGTGTTCAAAAACAAATTAAACTAAGATGGACAAATAACCAAAAACAAGGCAAGATCAGTATGCAATGAATATGCACAAGTTGAAGGTGTATATTTTGAAGAATTTTTTTCCCTTGTTTTCAGAATGGAAGCAATCAAATTGATATTTTCCTATGCATGTTCCAAAAGAATCAAATTATATAGGATGGATATAAAATCAACATTTATAAATGGTGAATTAGAAGAAGTATACATTGAACAGCCAAAAGTTTTCCTGCTGTCAGAAAGGGAATATTGTGTTTGTAGATTGACGAAAGATTTGTATGGCCTCAAATAGGCCCCTATATCCTTTATTCAATTGTAACATACCCACTACGGCATAATAATTGTTTTGCCTCTTCTCGAGGGACAGAATGCCCGAAGCCCTATGGGGGCCTAGCGTAGGCTAGATCTTCTCTTATCCACCTCCATGTGATCATTGGTTATGACCATAGGCTAAACAAACTAGGTGCCTTTTTGCATTTTGTGACTTAGCACTACGAGCATGTCAAGTCTTTCGACTCTACAAACCCCAAAACCCGAAATCTTACCTTCGAGGAGATCGACGGCTGCGAGTCTCCCCCTGATCTGACGGTCCTAGAAGTATTGGGATTTTGGTAACCGAGAGTTAGAAATGCAAGAGAGTCAAGTCTTTCGACTCTCCAAACCCTGAAACCTGAAACTGGAGTTCTTGTATGCGACACAACGACTCTCGATGTTTTGGATACAACGGTCCGGATCTTTTCGGAGTTTCATGAACCGGGAGTTCACGATGCAACGTCTTCAAAACTCTTGTCACTCCAATCCCCGAATTTTGATATGGGGATTCATGAAGGAGACCAACGATCCTCGAGGATTTGGATCCAATAGTCCACGGGATTTCGGATCTTTCCCCGAACTCTGACCGCTCAACACACGTCTCCTCCAATGGACGGTCCAGATCCTTTCGGGACTCCTCCTTTCTACCACAGAGCGCATTGGGGTTTTTGGGTATCGAGACTTCGCGACTTGCGAAGAAAAGGGTTCTTGCCCTTTGGTTTCCCGAGTGCCAAAATGCCGACTGACAACCATGTTTCCCCTACAAATGGATGGTCCAGTTAACTCCCATGGATCTTGGGATATACGGTCCCAATTCCTTCGCTACTTGCGAAGGATGAAAGGGGGTCGAGGCATTAACTCCTACGTTCCTCCCTCTAATATAATGGTCGTGACATACCTCAGATCCTCCGAAAGGATCTCGCCCATTCATCTGGCAAAAGTAAGGGTACTCTCTTTTAGTATTTGCATCTGGCTATCCTTCCTAAGCTTTGTCAGCTATGAAGGACTGGAGAGCTTTGTGCTCTTTCTCTTGGATTTGACTCTTAGAAGAGTCTTCAACACAACTATTGTGCTCCTTCATCAAGGGGTTCTAGGGTTCTATTTGATCGCAGAGAGCCTGTGCATATCGAGACTACCTCTCATGATCTTAACAAATTCTGTCCTCCAAGGGACTCAGAACGACTAGGTGAGTAAACCATCGTACATGCAACTATGCCTAAGGTTGACGAGCTCATAGTTCATGGCTCTAACTTAAGACACTACAAAACTCCAAATTTATGAGAACCAGTAATGTCCGACCCATATAATTCCTTACTTTCCTAATTATACAACCAAGAAGAAATAGGAGGGATATAGTATATCCATTAAGCATTCATTCACATTCCTGAAATCATGCACAGTATAACCAATTCATACACAGTTACAACTACATTACACAGGGTAGGAAATCACTTATCTACTACAGGTTTCCGCCAACCAACTGACTGTGGGTGTTCGTCCTTCCACCCGACCATAGGCTCAGAGGCATTCATTCTTAGCATTCTGGCCACTCCCGTGCCAAGCCATGATATGACCAGGGAATTCTCACAGTTCTCAAGGGTTCTCTCTCTGTTTCAACTTCTATTCAGGTCCTGTTTTCTACAACTCGGAGATTTCTCACTCGGTTGTGGCCTTAGCGAGGTTTCTTAGATTCTCTTCGGCATCATTCTCGTGACCTTCTATTCGTGATTCATTGTGAGATTCCACCCTCGTCTGGTGTCTGCCCTCTCCCGTGTGTGTGTCCCTCCTACCTGGGAAGGTTTTTTTTCTTTCCAACCTATCCAGTTCCTTCTGTCAGAAGGAAGCTTAGGTCTGCAAGTCCCTGTGGTACTTCAGACTAACAACCCATGTTTCCATTCATGGGGGTGGTTGGTGATTCAACCATCGGTCCTTTCTTCATTGACTGATTTTCTTTCCTTGGGATTCGAAGGAGGTTTGTCATTCGTATCAAGGGAGATTTGGGGTTATTTGATATATGAACCCTCTTGTATAGTTTTCACATTCTTCCTCTAGTGATATCATGGCCATTACCTTCAAGGCTTCACCCCCACAATCAGTTATTGGTGACTCAAACAATAATACATTTACATTTTCCTCATGCATTAGCATGGTAATTCCTATTCTATGATTAACTACAAATTGGGGGAAACAAGGTGTTACAATTTCCTCCCCCTTAAAGGAACATCGTCCTCGGTGTTCTTTCTCAAAAAACTTGTCATGCCTTTCTCATTCGACCACTTCAAAAGTCTTGACCTTCATCCTCGGTCAGGTCCTCTTTTAGGATCTTAGTCTTCGTCACCTGCCTTCAATAATTCTTGGACAACAAGCACATTAATCACAATTTTGTGCGAAAACATCTTACCGTTCAAAATTCAAAAGGAAAATTTCATATTCTAGCACAGTACTTATCTATGCAGTTTGTGGATTTGTATTCACATGGTAGTTTTGCTATCCATGCTCTTCGCTTTCCTTGACGTACCCATTGGGTGCATGATTTCAATTCAATAGTTCACAAGAGATATCATGATTTCATCTTCCTTTACAAGGTTTTTTTCGCACGGGAAACTACCCATTGTGTGCATGATCCCAATAGTTTACAAGAATTATTAAGGTCTCCTCTTCCTTGCGGTCACTCATTCTCTAGGCCCAGGCTCAGGAATCCTCTTCACTGTTATACAGTCCCTTGGGCAATCCATCTTCCCCTGCCAAGGTTTTCTCGCACAAGAAAATTTTTAGAGACTTTATTGAGTCTTACAGTCGAGGTGTCCCTTCGACTTGCTCTGTCGAGACATCCCTCCATCTTGTGTTATCTCAACATAATTTATTTCAGGCGATCGTGACTCATCACGGGGTTCTCATGGCTCAACAGTAGCCCTTTTTTTTTTATCATATTCAGCTTTGACAGCCTTCATCTGTTCCTTCTGGACAAATCTTTTCTCCTCATCTATATCATAGGTATACAAAATTCATGAGACATCATTATAAATTTTAACTTTAAGAATGTTATTGCAAATCTGTCACCCACAGATTTTCTAATCTCACGATTTGTTTTCATATTTGTTCCACACAGGAACCAGATTCATAATTATGGGACTTTCCTTCCCATAACGGTTTGTCTTAGTAAGCAATTGACCTTCCTTATGGAAGTACAACACTGCCATATCCAAGATTTTTTTCTTCCTGCAATTCATTCTTTACACAGCCAACAATTGTTAGTTTCATCTCAACATACCAAACTTTTCAAAATGTAATTCAACATTTTAAAAGGGTTTTAACAATTGTTCCAATATCCATGGCCACATTCATACCCAGTGCATCCTTGCATTGTTTTTCAGGTTTGTCACACTTTATGACCGGTTCTTGGCCATGGGGTGTTGGAATTTAACCAACCTTTTCCTCATATGGTTTATTTGTTTTCTTTCATTCTTATAGTAGGACCATACTGCCAGCTATAGGCTGATCATGATCCCAAATCAATACTCATGAACTCAAAATTTTCACTTGAATGCCTTTACGCATTCCTTGATTGTCAATGCATTCAAGACATATCAATTTATGAATTCTTCCAAGGGTTACAAACAATGTTTACTACTAGAGGTTCATACCTCCATCATTTAGGTTCTTCGTCCTGAGTCATACCTTATTTGGGTATCCCATGCATGCGACTTCCTTTCAAGTTTACGGATAACACTAAGACAATAAAATATTTTAGAAGGGGTTCTTACCAAATCCCTTCATACCTTGTGCCACACTAGCACGAATATCTTATACCGGTTCTTGGCTGCTAGCACCCTCTTTCTTATTTTTTTTACCTCATCATCAGTTCTTTATGGGGGGATTTTACAGCCCTGTCAACAATCTTTCACTTGCATCCTTCTCCTGGTCATTCTCTGTTTGAGGTTGCCCATCATTGGAAATTGGCTTCCTCAATAGCTCCAATTTATTTATATACACAACATGCATCCTCATAGACACAATTACATTAGTCATAATATTAAACCAAATGCATGTATCATAATCTTCGAGTTCATAACCATCCTCAAATGTTTACATAAGTGAAACACAACAGTTCTCAATTGTTTTCACAGTATTACAACCATCATTACTATGGTGTCAAAACATTTTCGTTCATCAATGTACTAGCTTTCTCATCCCATAGAAAACATAATTCACAACAAGGAAAGAAATGAGGGCTCTCCCCTTCTTCAAACTCTTTCTACATCGTCTGGGGATTTTGATCCCAATCAAGTTATCTCTAAGGTCTCATTGCCTTTTCTTAATCACAGCTTCAACCAAGCCTTATCAGTTAAACGTACTCATTTATTCATTTAATCATACTCAGGGAGTTTACTTGCCTCTTACCAACTATACTGGTTTTCACAACTGCTCTTTTTCTGATCAGCCTTGGTTAGGCCTCACCCTAACCCTTTTTGGGATAACCCAACATGCTTTAATAGAAAATCTTTGCTCATAATGAATCATGAACATGTGCATCCTATACACTTCCATTCGGTTATTAGAATGGTCCATATTCAGTTGTTAGTCTTCTTATTAATTACATGATTCTTTCAAAATGAAATCCAAGATTATTATATATGGATAGGCCCTGTTGTTATCGGACTAATCGGTAGGTGCAGACACTAACATATCTCCCTAGATCCACCTGGATCTAGAACAAAATAGGACAGGACATGACTCTTTCCCTAAGTTGTGATCATTGAATCTGCTAATATGGAGGACTAAGTGACATAACTTTGTATCGCTTCCTTAGGTCTCTGTTGCTCCCGCTTCGCTCTGGTGCTCTCATGATGTTAAGGTCCTAACCCTCACATAGGTAGATCAATGCATTCGAATGTAATAAAGGTCAATATTAATAAGACCTTTCAATAAAATAGAATAAGGCGGATGTAAGAAGACCTAATAGAAGCTTCTACTTCTAGAAGGATCTTCCTCTAGATGCTTCTCTTAATAGACACATTTAGTATAAATAAGGGT
>ML780157.1:537140-576666 GCA_009831015.1 Picea engelmannii | reverse complement strand
TTGAAGAAGGTGATTGGAACCAGGTGCCAAATTCAAACCAACCTTCCAGAATTAGCTGAAGAAGGATCCATTTGGCTACAACCAGAAGCAGTTTTGGACCAGCGGGAGCGTCACCTGCGTCAGAGAACCATCAAGGAAGTGCTAGTACAGTGGAAAGATATGACTCCAGCAGATGCCACCTGGGAACCAGCTACCATTCTGCAGTAGTTTCCACATCTCAAGCCTTGATTACAAGGTTGTTTTTAAGGGGGTGGACATGTTAAGGTCCTAACCCGCACATAGGTAGATCAATGCATTTGGATGTAATAAAGGTCAATATTAATAAGACCTTTCAATAAAATAGAATAAGGCGGATGTAAGAAGGCCTAATAGAAGCTTCCGCTTCTAGAAAAATCTTCCTCTAGATGCTTCTCTTAATAGACACATTTAGTATAAATAAGGGTTGAGGGTATGAAAACCCTAGCTTGGAGATTATTGTAACAGAGCACTGCTCGACTGGAGGTTTCCCCCTCGAAGAGGCCTGTGAACATTTCTATCTGAATCAAAGTGTTATTTCTGTTGCTATTTCGTATATCATTTATGTGTATTGTGAAGATTATGCTAGATATTTTACTATTATTCTGTCATTTCTAGCATTTCATTTCTATTCTGCATATTTTATATATCTGGTATCTTGCACATGAGGTCAAGTCTAAGACAACACAAACCAACCAAAGTGAAGATAGAAAAATGTATTCAATGCCAACTTATGCATATGATCAAGGAATTACACAATAAAGTAAGAGTGACTTTATGGGAAAGGGACATGTCGTTGTATCATATTAATTGAAAGTAGAAGATACAACCTGATCGCCTTGATGTCGCAAGCTTCCTTTCAGGGACTCTTGGTTCCAACACACACACTTTCTCTATACTTGCATGAAGAAGATCCAATTCCTCTTGAGAGACCAACTAGAGCCTTCAAGATTCTATCCAAGTAAGGTTCTTCACACAATTCTTACATTAATTCTTCATTCAATCTCGCTTAACCTTTTCCATGAGAAACCTTTCAATATATAGGAGAAGGAGAGATGGTTACATGGATGAGGATGATCCCATCAAATCTGAGAATTTAGTAAAATAACAACCATACGAATGCCAACTCATTTTCTAGAAGATTCCCTTCTAGAACCCTCGAGACCTATTCTCTTTTCCAACATTGAAAACAGGTTCGCACCCTATGTATGGAGCAAACTGCGAGAAGTTCGCACCCTAGGTGTAGGTGGCTTGTGAAAATGAGGGATTCTTTCACTCTAGGTCATATGCAGCGTGTGAACTTACATTGAAAATATGTTTTCTAGAAGGAGACAAGGTCCACTTTTATCAAGCAAAAAGTCCTTATTGGGAGCCTGAATACACCGTTGTTAATACATCACCAAGATGACCAAAATCATGTGTAACAGAATTCCCCCCAAAGTATGAGGCCGGAATCAGTGACAACCAAAATACTTTGTAAACGGCGTGTGTATGTCGGAAACCAAGAGAGCACTTAATCGAAAACCTACAAACAACCAAGCACCTGCAGAATATAATACCAGTTTTGAGGTAGGCATTCCCATACTCATATCACAAATGGATGACATCATGAATGTGTGTCATGGCCACCAATCATACACCGTGGATCCTTTCCATCAAAAATATTACACATCCACCAAGAATACACTGTGGATCTATGCGAGAAGACTCAAATTAGGACGACATAGCCATGTGACATACAAAGTGGATCTATGTGTCGATGCAAATCATACATACTCCATCGTAGCCTGGATCAAAAAGATGAAATCCAAGTTTTTCAATCCCATCACCTGAAAGTACGAATCTAGCCATGTGATTACATGTGTCGAAGTCGAAAATGGTAGAAACCACTTGATTACCGGTCATTAATGAAACCGTTAACAAGTGCAAGGGAAATCACCATTAGTGTCAATGACTCCCAAGGTACACTAGTACAATCCAATGAATGTGAATAAATGAGTTGAGGTCGAACATTCAATGGAATCTCTTGATTAGGGGTCAATGATGAAAACCCACTATTGAAAGCAAGAGAACTTGCTATTGAGGCATGCAAGTTCCAAGGTACCAAATAATTTCGAAGTCTTGTTTCCGGATAATGAGTTGGAATTGACGGGACAAGACTCGTCATAGGAGGGCCTTGATGTATCCCCCATCAATGACACGAAATGAGTAACAGATTTTGAAGGTGAAACATAGTGTGAATATAGATGACAATGGAAACAGTGAAGGTTGGCTTGGTAAGAATGGACAACTGCAGATGGCTGACTCAAATAAAGGTTTTAGATGAACTTCTCTTGAACATATGAATGACACGACCAGGGATTTGGCAACACTGACTCAGAGACGACTCAGGATATGACCTTGTAACAAGTCGAATGAGAGACAAATGGATTTCCCAAACCAGCTTCCAATAATGAATAGGGGGTGTCATGTTCAAGAGCGACACTTACTGCCAATAATATGAATACGAAAACACATCCCTTTCACAAATTTCCCCCCACCATTTCTGGCAAGTACCTCTTTATTTTTACGCAAGCTTGAGGAGGATAACATATGCTTGTTGATGTAAGCTCATCCTTCGGATGAGTCCCTCAGAGTATGTTTAATGAACCCTAGGAAGGAGTGGTTCGGTCCCATTACAGGTCTTTCGATGTTTGTTTAACGAGTCCAAAGATAGAAAACGCGAAGGTTTTTCATGATTATAGAGTCTGGAAAAACATTCAAAAGAGAACTCTCTCAGTTTGTTTTTCGTAAAGTAGTTTGATGAGACTGAAAAAGAGATAAATTATCGCTCAACAAATGTTTTCTTCAAATACTTTAACGAGCATGAAAATAGCAAGATCGCTCGGCAATATTTTCATGTTTAGAGAGTCTGAAAAGAGCTTAAAGAGGACTCCAAGGGGTTCATTTTTCGTATAACCTTGATGAGCCTGAAAAAGTGATAAAAGTGTGCTCCATTACGTTCTCATGTATTTTTTAGCGTGATAACGAACACAGACCAAGATTGAGGTTTTGTCTAAAAACCATAAAAACAATTAAGCATGTGACGAAAAAGAGAAAATATCCATACTCCTTCATGTAGACTTCAAAGTCATTATATTTGCAAAAATTCACACTCATAGGGCTATTAGTCATTAGGTTTGATGAATAAAACAATATAAAATCAACAAATATGGTAAAAAGTAAATATAAGTGGGTAAAAGGACTTTTACCATAGTCATTGTGACTTTGCCAAGAATTGTGCCCAAAACCCCTCTTTCGCCCTTGAATTTCAGTGCTCGATTGCGGAAGGTACAAGAAACCATTTGGAAAATCGTCTTCGTCAGCGAGGTAAGCTCTCTGTCTTCTACCTTTTCATGGTTCAATTCTTTGTTTTCATTGGCAAATTTCAAGTTTTTGATTTTGTTTTAGGGCCAAAACTTGTGCCCAGGCGTTCTCGCAGGCTAGCCATACGGAACCTGCGAGAATGCATGATTCTCATAGGTGGCCCCAAAGGCACCTATGAGAACCTCACAATGTGCTAAAGGGGCATCTACGAGGGCCACAAAATCAAAATTTACTTTGATTTTTGCCCAATGAAAAATATGCCAAGGCTTGAAATGAGTTGTTGACTCTCTTCTTATAGTTCTTGTGCAGACATTTAACCATCATGATGCTGGAGTGGCGCGAAAGAAAGCATGAAGAGGATGATGCTATTGCTGGGAATGACCTGGGAACCATTACCTCTCTTTGAGACTGTGGTCTCTTGAAATTCTTTCGAATCTCGGGAATGAGGGCCCAAGTCAGGTTGTTGGAGTACCTTGTTCGTATGTGGGATGTGGACCAACAAGCATTCCACGTGGGGTTCCACACATTGTCTTTGGATATCGAGGACATTTACTTCCTAACAGGACTATCATGGCATGGGTACCATGCTAGCTTGACCAATAGCCGAGGTGGTGGGCTGCCTATGAGTCAGTATTGTCATTAGTACTGTGTTCCAGAGGCAGAAAGAAGCAAAGGAAAGGTGTCCATTAGGGGGGTCTAGGATTTGACCCTTCGCACTATCTTGTTCACCATTTCTCGTATGGATGGGAGCGCTGCTCCACACATGGCTCTCTAGAGATATTTTTAGTATGCTATAGAGTGTACTGAGCCTTGGGTCTTTAACTGGTCAGACGCAGTCCTTCGTAGCATAAAGAGGCAGTTGACAAAATGCAGGAGAGGTAACCTGAAGCAATTCGGGTAAAGATCACTTTTGGTGTCCTTCTTTCTCAAGAGGGTCCCCTTTCTGAGATTACAGGTTGAGTGGGGTTTACCGGCCCCACAGGATCCAAGGATGTTGAGGTGGTGCAATCTCATGGCTCGACACGTAGCTGGGCCTATCATCAAATACAATGATTCCTTCTTGGACTGGTTGCGGCCACAGATGTTGATGGTTGACGATTATGCCTATGCCAGGTTGGATTTCCGAGGGGATCCAGATTTGTGCCTACCCGAGGATGCTTAGTGGGGAGATCTAGGTAAGAAGCACACATTTTTTCACTTTTAAAATGTTTTTGTGAGTTTTATCATATGCAATGTTTTTATGTTTGTCCAAGGTATAATTACAAAAAAATATTTTTGATGAAACAAACGTGGGGCCTTATCAACCTTCAGGTACCTCTCCTATTCAGTGATGAGGAGAGGTGGCTCCAGTGCCATGATGGGACACTGAAGATTATGAGACAGTGGAGAAAAACTTAGAGGGGTTGACAACTGACATTCCGGACATGCCTATCGGAGAGGTCTGTCAACGTTATCAGCGCAATACGATGGGTGTGTCAGAGTCTATTGGTCGACTACTTCGTAGGGTTACCCGGGAAATCATGTTTTATCGCGAGATTCACCCATGACATTACTTTGTAGAAGCTACGAGCTTCATATTTTGAAATTTTGGTCCTTGGACAAAACTTTTTTGTAACAAAGTTTTGATCGTTATATAGATATATACGGCTTCTACCTACTTATCTTGTGTTATGTGATACATGTGATGTGATTGGTTTATAAATGGCCCAAATGTATATCTAATACATAATTAGCTAATGCATCAGTTAATGTATTTAGACATCTAGGAATATGTTGATACTCAATATAATCAAAATAACGTTCCAAGAGGCAAATTCGTAAATATACCCGTAATAAAGTAGGACTTCGAATAGCATAGACATTACTTAACTATAGTACTACTAGCTACGAATCGATTCATACAATCAAGTGATAGATACCGAGAAAGATAGAATCAATCAACAATTCGATAATGGTGCTATACTCTACAATATTGTTGGTTGCACGGCCGAGACACACACCTCGTAGAGTGATAAGTTCATTTGTAGGGGCGTAAATTGCCCAAGCAGCAGAAGCAAGGTTCTGATTACTACGGCTAGCGCCATCAGCGAAGCCAATGTGGGTTAGCAAAGACTCTGACAACTGGAAATCAAACACAACGTAACATAAGGGAAGAGACCAGATAACGAAAAAGCATACTACAGTAACACACAAGAAGTATGATACAATAAAATACAAGTACTCATGAACAGGTGATCTTAGGCATAGTACTTCTTTAAGTAAAACCCATTTTTGGGTTCACTCAAAGGGGTACCATCGTAATCTACTAACTCGTAAGCTCCTTTCTACAACACTCGTCTAACGATGTAAGGACCTCACCACATAGCCTCAATTTTTCCATCTCCTAGCATATCCCGATCTTGTTCATAAATGAGAACCAGATCACCTTCAGAGAAAACGTGAGGCTTGACATGTTTTTCGTATTGGGCCTTGACACGTTTCTTCTGAGCTTCTATGACTAGGGTAGCATTGCGTCGAGTTTCATCCAATCGCATGAGATACAACATATGTTCTTCTTCGATATAAGTGTTTGGTAGGAGTTTGACGGCTAGTTTTAGGGAGGGTATCTCACATTCAATCGACAGGATGGATTTTAGACCATAGACTAACCAGAATGGTGTAAACCCAGTAGTAGAATTAACAGACATCCGGTAAGCCAACAATGTTGAAAACAACATTGTGTGCCAACTCGTTTTGTGAATCCCTATCATTCATCGAAGCATGGTGATGAGGACTTTATTAATCACTTCGAATTGGTCGTTGGCCTGTGGGTAATAGGGTGTTGAGTTTTCATGGTGAAGACCCAATTTTTCAGTGAGTTCAGACATCATGAAGTTTCTAAAGTGGCTACCATGATCGTTGATGATAGACTGAGGAACACCAAAACGTGCTATGATGTGATTGAATATGAATAACGTCGCGGTCTTTCTGGTGTTTTCAAATGTTGGCATCGCCTTGGCCCATTTCGTAAAATAGTCTATGGCTACAATAATGTATCCATGCCCCCCGACTGAGTGAGGGTGACATGCCATGAAATCAATACCCCATTTCGCAAAAGGACCGACGAAGACGACAGGGTGAAGAGGAGAGAGACGTGATCGTATTTTATGGTTGTAGATCTGGCAAGCGTGGCATTTTTGGATGACAATTATACAATCGTTGAATAAAGAAGGCCAAAAATACCCAGCTCGCAAGATCTTCTGGGCAGTAGCATACCTAGACATATGACCACCACAGGCCCCAGAATGGAAGTCATTTAAGGCTTTCTCGGCTTCGTCAAACATGAGGCAGTGTCGAAAAACTGAGTCAATCCCACGACGATAAAGGGTATCACCGAGGATAATGTACTGACGGGCTTGGTAGAATATTCGACAATGGTCAGTACTAGACAAATTGGGTTGGAAAGTCTAGGTTTGGAGATATATGATGATGTCTCTATACCAAATATAATTGGAACTAATCAAAAAAAGGGATTCATCAGGTAATGAATCGGATGACACCTTTTCCGTCCCAGAGTAGGGAAAGTCGCATATCAACTCGGAAAACACTAAGGATTTCTTGTAATTAGCATGTTTGAATTCCAAGTCAAACTCCTGGAGTATCACAATCCATTTGGATTATTTTCCCCCTAGCAATTGACGTGTGAGAATGTGTTGCATAGGGTTGCAGGTAGAAATTACCATAGTCTTGCGAGATAGGATATAGTGTCGGAAATGTTGAACTGCTTGGACGACTTCCAAGGCAAGTTTTTTGACATGTAAATACTTGGTTTCGGTAGCTGTTAGACTTTGACTCAAGTAATATATGACATGTTCATCATGAGAATCATCCTCATGGATGAGAACCATAGCGATGGTGTAATCCGAGGCTGTGAGGTAGAGGAAGTAATCGCGACTATAATCAGGGGGAAAAAGAAGCAGAGCACGTTTCAGGGACAGTTTCAGAGATTCAAAAGATTTGTTTGTGATGGTATCCCATATGAACTTGGACCCCTTTTTCAGTAGTCGTGTAAATCCAAGATTTATCATGGCATAGTTTGGGATGAAACGACGAAGAAAGTTTTCTTTCCCTTGCAAATTTTGTAACTAGCGAAGTGAAGAAGGAGGAGGGAGATTGAGAATTGCCTCGACCTTCAAAGGATCTACTTGGAACCCTTGACGTGAAAAAATAAATCCTATAAGTCAGCCAGATTCTATGTAGAAAATGCATTTGTGAGGATTCAAGCGTATATGGTAGAACCAACATCGAAGCAAAATGGCTCGAAGGTGTAGTGGATGATCGACCCAGTGCATGGAATGAGTGGGTAAGTCATCAAGATATGGTTGCACGATGTGCTTGATATCATGGAAGGCATAATACATAGCGCGTTGAAAGGTTATGCCAACATTTTTTAGACCGAATGGAAGTTTCCGATAGGCAAAAGTGCCCCAAGCACAAATAAAAGCGGTTTTCTGTTGGTCCTCGGGAACAATATTGATTTGATTATATCTGGAGAAACCATCCATCAGAGAGACGATTTCACTTCCAGCACAGTCATCGACAATATGGTCGATGAAGGGGGTAGGAAAGTTGTCTTTAGGACATGCTTTGTTAATATCCCTATAATCAACACACACGCGAATTGTGCCTTGTTTCTTGTCGATCGGGACAAGATTGGAAACCCGGTCAGTGAGAGCCGTCGGGTAAATAAAGTCATCTTTGAGAAGTTTCTCGACTTCAATATTGATAGAAGTCGCTTTACGTGGGTGGACCGGATGAAGGCGTTGTCAGACGAGTTTAGCGTCTGGGTATATCTTGATCGCATGTATCACAATGTCAGGGTCAATACCCGACATTTCTTCATAGCTCCAGGCGAAGACGTCACATAATTCTTTGAAAAGTGACTTGTAGGTGACAATTTCGTTAGGGGAACATGAAGCTCCGATATGCACATTTTCAACAATACCAGGTTTGATGGATATGTCGAGGGGAATAGTGGGTGAGATATTTCATAATTTCCCTTCAGAAAACACATCGTGTGTAGACTTAGGAACAGTGGAAATGATGACAATGGTCGACGGGGTCGAGATCCGTTGGTATCTCTCGATGGTGTGTTGTTCTAGGAAGAGGATGGAACGATGATGTCCATCATCCCAGGGGGTGTCTTCCATAACAGACATAATCATTTCGTCTGTGGGAAAAATGACGCGGAACGGATCTGGAGATAAATCACCAAGAGAGGGGGTAGAAGGAATTATTGATTGAATGGCCTGATGGGCAGATTCGACCGGGCTCAACGACATTTTGTCGTCGTAATGAAGATGATCGTCGGGGTCGGGTACCATCCATGGGTCGTGAGACACAGGGGTTCTGTGAATAGAGGTGGAGATCATGTTGATTGAAGAGAGATGGGTGTGGAACATCGGTTGGTGGGATGGGGAAAGTACCCATTAACGAGGATTCTTTAAGAAGACCCACACTGAAGTTCTCGTATACAGTGGGGGTTTTAGCAATGAACGGTACATTGCCAGTATGCGTATCTGAGTTAAAGAAGGCTAATTGGTCAACGGTAATTACATTTCCTTGATGTGGGAAATGTACAACAAGAAAAAGAGTTGACACAACTGCGTGCATGGAATCAATCCAGCTACAACCAAGCAGAAGATTGTAATCAAGAGGAGCGTTAGAGACTACTACTTCAACTTGGACTATTTTTCCTTCTAACATGATTGGCAACAAAGGGATGACACCGTAAGGCTTAAAAATGGAGCCATTAAAGGATTTGAGTTTGTTATGGGATTCAATCAAAGAGGGAGAGCTGATGATTTTCCAGCAGGTAATAGACATGACACACATCGAGGCACCCTCGTCGATAACAGTTCTACAAATGTTTTTTTCAGAGACAATAACTTGTATTTGGAATGTGAGTTGAGGGGGTAACCTTGGAATGTGATCTTCCAAGTAAAAAATTATTAAGTTTGTATCCATAGGGTCGATTCCACCGATAGATTTCAACAGTGCCTTCTGTTGTATAGGACAAATTTGAAGGACTTCAAGGGCTAACATCGTGGATGGTTCTTGGGCCATATCTTCAACAATACTGTAGTTCTGGGTAGCACGGGCATGCGGATTGAAAGATGATTTTCAAATGACGCCCTTTGGAGGAGGGCGAAGGACTATGTTGAGGCTCAGTCGTTCGAGATGAAGAGGACCGTTGGTAGGTGGAGTCATGGGAGATGGTTGGACCAATGAAGGAGGTATAGCATCAACCTTCTCTTTAGAGGAGGAATAATCTTTGGTTCGAGTGGTAAGTGTGAAGTCATTTTGCTTTGAATCTCCTATACACATTAAGACATAGGATGTATTGGAGGGGGAGGGTTGGTCGTGAATGACCAATTGGGTCTGTTGTGGAGAAGGGAAGGGTTGTGACAATACGGCCAGAGTGGGTGGTTTCGAGGTCCCTTGAAGGAACTTAGTAACCTTGGCTCGTCATGGACAATCCTTAGTGTAGTGATCATCACCACAGATAAGACAAGGGTATTAGGGTTTGCGCTTATCCCTGTCGTCAATAGGTGGTGTTTTGGTTATTTCTCTTTGTGAATTATTTTTGTCCTCCTTATTCTTACCCTTTTCCTTTCTGGATGTGTTTTTACTGGAGGGGGTAGATTGAACAGTATTTATCTTAGAAGTCTTGCCGATGGGAGGGGTAGGAGACAAAGCATTTTGAACATTAGAAGAAATGGGTTTGGGATTGTTGTTGGAGGTTTAGACGGAATGTGGTTGGGTATGGAAGTTGCCAATCACACTGTCAGCCACATGAGAAGCAGCATGGGTAGTTGAAGTGGCAGAAGTAGAAGGACGAGGTGCATCAGGGAGTAGGTTGTAAAGAGTACTCGTTTGTGAGTAAACAAGGTCAAGGTATTGAGCACGACTACTGGTCTGTTCTTCTGTGATAACTCCACCCACGGCAATGTCACGACCAATGTCATTCACAAATGATTTCATGAACCATTCTTCCAGCAACTGATCAGGAAGTTTGAGTTTGATCAGACGTCATCTCCGTCGCCATTCATGAATGTGATCGGAGATATGCGTGGCTTTAGTTTGTTTAAAAGAGCTCACAATATCGGTCCCTGTTTCATAGCGAATCGATAACTGGTAGTGGGTGAGGAAATCCATAGAGAGGGTGTTGAAGTCAGTGAAGAAACCTCGTGGTAATTCTATATACCACTTCACGACAGAAACCGTGAGAGTTCACTGAAAAAGGCGTAAACGAATAGAGTCATCCATCAAGGAGTTGGATGAGCACCAAAGGTGAAAAGTCATTACGTGATTGTTTGGGTCCTCTCCCGCTTTGCCATCGAATTTAGGGATGTCGGATGGTAGTTTGGCTGGTATGGAGGGTCATTGGGGAGAGTGACGGATCAGATCGTTTAAATCCTCGACAGATCCGGGAGGTCCAAAGTGGCTAAAAAGGGTAACTGTCTATTCACATGTGGGTACTGGTGGCTTTGGGGAGGGAGTCCCATCGACAAACCAATGGGACCATAAGCAGTCTACATATAATGTGAGGATCCAGGAAGATTTGATGGTTGTTGTAGAGGCAAGTAACTCATTGGGTTGTACCCTTGAATGGGGGCGTGGGGTTGAGTAGTCAAACCCCAAATAAGATTCTACGTACCTAGATATGGTTGGTCTATACTAGGGGGTATAATGGATGTAGCTTGAGGCTGTTTCCCCCCAGTCAATTGAGAATTATGTTGTATCAGATAGTTCCAATACTAGGCCAAGGATGGAGGTGTGTTTTGTCCATAGGGTGGGGTTGGTGGGGGTTGTGCTCCGATCGAGAGTTGTGTTCCAATCGGGGGTTGTGTTCCAATTGGTATTTTCCCTACAAGGGGGGGTTGAGTTAGGCCTCCTTGGTGAAATTGTCCACCAATAGGAATCTGGTAATTTGGTGTGAATGATGGCATAGTGCCACTAGGATCAACACCTCCGATAGAGGATGGAAAAGGTCCTTTGAAAGGGGGTAGAGGAAGTGTCGGAATGAAACTGGGAGGAGAGTGCCCAGAAGAAGAGGGACCACCAGGAGTTTCGTATGTGATGTGCATAGGAATGGGAATAGAGGCATTCAACACATGGTATCCAGGTGGAAGTGTCGGGGTGACTCTGGGTGAAAGCGGTGTACCAATAGGGTCTTGGCTAGCCACGGTAATCCCGGTTTGAAGACTCATAGTATCTATGTAATGGACCATTTGTAAAGGGAGAATCAAGATGTGGTCAGCTCTCGGAGCTTATGTACTAGGAAAATAATAAGCAGTAGTAAAAGGTATTGCATCTGGATCAGAGGTTCTGGGGAACGCAGGTGAGATGGTGATATCAATGCTTGCTCCTGAGCCAAAGAGATCTCGTCTAAAAATGCCAGTAGTCCAAAAATGATCTTGACCCTTAGGTCCTAGAAAGGGTCCAGTCGGTGATCCAGAGGACAAAACAACCAAGTCTCCAGAAGAATTTACTCACATAATACGTCTCTCAGAGTCGGGATGAAGTCGAAAGTCCTCTCGAGAATTGGTAATTTGGAACCGTTCTAGAGAGTCAGTTATTTCCACTTGTGGAGTGGTGACGTCTTGGACTTCACTCTGTTGAGGAGAGCCCTCTGGTGAGATGGTAGGCAAGGGTTGAGAACCTTCCATATTTTCTGGGGGTAAGACTTGCATTCTACGTGAACGACGTGGAGGGTCAATTGTGAACGAGTTAAAAACTTATGAAGAAAATTATATGGTCAACTTGGGTAAACAAACAACATACTCTAGTAAAAAATCTAGGAAACAACACCAAGCAAACAAGACCTTCTAATTCCGAAGTCACTAGTTGGTGATGAAATCCATTGTCGCAACAATGAGACGAGAAGGGGTTGGGCTAGTGTGGAAAAGTTATGTTGATGACCTTCTTAACAGACTTACACCCTGGTGCAAGCTCCCACACATAATCATGGGTATACCCTCCAAGGAGCCCGAGTGATTTTGGCCAACGTCGATTCCAGGTATCGTGAAGACTTGCCCCTTCATAGTCACCTTATGTAAGACCCTAAGAAGATATGCCACTAAGGTTACCACCAACAAAAATAAATCCTGGGGGGACAGTCGACAGTCCGATCCACACGCAAGGGAAGGGTATCTATCCCAAAATCAACTTGAGAGGCTTCCACTCATCATTGTGGGTATACCTTCAAGTGACCCCTGTAATACATGCAATCTCTACATCGATATCAACAAAGCAGGGTGAGTAACTCTGTCAATATCAATGCGACCTCGGGTTTGACCCTTGTGTGAGAAGGGTTTCCCAGGACAAAATGTTGCAAATGGAATTTGACACTCCTTAACACAAGATGCTATTGTGTTTTTTGTGCTTTGGAGAGTGTATCTCTCTGCCTTATTCCAAAGATCTAGCCTAGCTAATGTTGGTGTAATAGAATCCTAGAAAATAGTTACTAGTTAAATTTTAAAATTTGCGCGATATTATTAAAGGTTGTTGTTACTCAAAGGAGACGAAGATGAAACTAATGTTGTGTGTGACTCTGACCCAACAATGCATAGATAGGAATGAAAAAATATCAATTCTTGTTCGATGAATCCTATTTATGGGAGGGAAAGAGGAGTTTTCTAGAACAATCTTGAACTACGATATATAATCTTCTTTGAAAATGCAATATCAACAAATCACGACCAATGCCAATTCTCTATTCATTCTATTTCAACAATTGAATGCCAATATTTTCAAAATAAAAAATTTCTTTTAAAAAGTTTTTTTTTTTTTAATTTTCAAAAGAAACCACACAACAACGGTGAAACTAAGAAAAACTAGCAACTAATGAAAATCAATATACACAAATCCCAAACCATTCTTTCAATGAAGACAAACATAACAAGCAGACAAGACTAGTCTTTTCAAATGCATGCGAGCAACAATTTTCCAAGCAATGAGCAATTGAGAAAGACAATTAATCCCAACTTTTAAACCAATCACCGATTCCCAACCAAACAAGCACTTGGATTTCAGGACTAGAGATTATATCCTTGTTAAGATAAGGTCAAGAGATAACAGTTGAGAAAAATGAACAAGAAGAGATTTCGATTTCCGAAGACTAATCATTCACAAAATCCGAATTCAAGAAACAATCAATCAGTGGCCCAAGAAGTTCTCTTCAGACACACATACAAATCTGGGTATCTGGGCATACAAAAGACCTTAATCCCAAAATTTTGCAAAATGGGTTCGCAGGCAAGCAGTAGTGTACAGTGCGAGAATGGAGCATTCTTGTAGGCTGGCCACAAGTGAAGTGCGAGATGTTCGCACTGGACTACACAGTAGGGTGAGAACTCCAGTAGTTCTCGCAGGCAATAAAAGGGTTCAGTGCGAGAATGACTAAAACTAGGCAAAATTTGGAAAAAAGATAAAAAAATTGAAGGAACCTCTGGACCCAGAGAGTCTGTAAGGGTCTCCTCAAGATTCAGAGATTGATAGAAATGAAAAATGGTAAGGTAAGAGAAAATCGCCAAGGAAAAACACCAAAAATCACCAAAAAAATGGGTTGCATCCCCAGTGGAGTCGCCAATTTTGTTATCGAACTAATATGTAGGTGCAGACACTAATATATCTCCCTAGATTCACCTAGATCTAGAACAAAATAGGACAAGACGTGATTCTTTCCCTAAGTTGTGATCATTGAATCTGCTAATAAGGAGGACTAAGTGGCATACCTTTGTATCACTTCCTTAGGTCTCTGTTGCTCCTGCTTCACTCTGGTGCTCTCGTGAGGTCAAGTCCAAGACAACACAAACCAACCAAAGTGAAGATAGAAAAATGTATTCAATGTCAACTTATTCATATGATCAAGGAATTACACAATAAAGTAAGAGTGACTTTATAGGAAAGGGACATGTCATTGTATCATATTAATTGAAAGTAGAAGATACAACGTGATTGCCTTGATGTCACAAGCTTCCTTTCAGGGACTCTTGGTTCCAACACACACACTTTCTCTGTACTTGCATGAAGAAGATCCAATTAATCTTGATATACCAACTAGAGCATTCAAGTTTCTATCCAAGCATGGTTCTTCACACAATTCTTACATTAATTCTTCATTCAATCTTGATTAACCTTTTCCATGAGAAACCTTTCAATATATAGGAGAAGGAGAGATGGTTACATGGATGAGGATGATCCCATCAAATCTGAGAAGTCAATAAAATAACAACCATACAAATGCCAACTCATTTTCTAGAAGATTCCCTTCTAGAACCCTCGAGACCTATTCTCTTTTCCAAGCTTGAAAATAGGTTCGCACCCTATGTATGGAGAAAAATGCGAGAAGTTTGCACCCTTGGTGTAGGTGGCCTGCGAAAATGAGGGATTCTCACACCCTAAGTCATATGGAGCTTGCGAACTCACTTTGAAAATATGTTTTCTAGAAGGAGACAAGGTCCACTTTTCTCAGGCAAAAAGTCCTTGTTGGGAGCCTGAATACACCATTGTTAATACATCACCAAGATGACTAAAATCATGTGTAACACTTGCAGCCCATTGTCCAACCTTCAACAATTATTAGGGTTGTGACTCTGTTCTTCTGACAAAGTCTTTACACAGTTCCTCCACCGGGAACTCCTTTGGCATGCAACTTCCTTTTTGCATATCGATCACTATTTATGATGGCCTCAGCCTTGAGTTAGTTTTAGTTTTTTTTTTTTTTTTTTAACTAAATATACCCCTTAATGAATATAAACATGCATCTTTACTGTTAAGATCAGTCAATTCATATTCATTCACAATTCTTCTCATGTGATGCTCAAAGGTGTAATCATTTGACTCGTGTTATGACACGAAAACATCTTTGCTCATTTACCCTTTCATCTAATTATATTAGTACTTCCTGAGGAAATGGAATACATTTCCCTCAGGCTATTATTTGGAACAAAACTTTCATGACTCCCCAGAATGGAGTCAGTTATGCCTCCATAGTATTCATTCAACCTTGGCAAAATAAATACTTTCTTTATGTTTCGCTCATCGGGAAAAGCAATACCGTGCCTATAACTATACTCTTACATCATACGTGTGCATTACTTTGCACATTTAGTATCATTCATACCTTACTGGTATTAATATCAGGCTTCCTATTATGAAGCTTCACACTACATTCAACTCATTCATATTCATCATATTAGCTCACGCCTTCTCCTCACGCCACCACCGACGGTGACCACGATCCAAACTAAAAGGTGCTTCACGTTTCACAATTTCGGGATGCATGTTGCAAGGAACTCTGGTTCCTCGATCCCCGAAATCTGAAAACCTGAAAGACCAAAGCTAAGGTTTTCTCAGCTCTTTTATTCACATGACCCTTCACTTGGAACCTGGGGTCAACTCCTAGATATGCATCGGGATCTCGTGTTTCGGCGAATCCGTGGACAATGCTCCACCATTTCCCAATAGCCGAAACCTCGAAGCTCTATATCAACGACTCTCATTGATTCAAATCTAACGGATACTATTCCTCCTAAGCTTGTCAGTGATGAGAGGTTATCAGCCTTATCTTCTCCACTAATCTACTAGATCTAACGGTTCAGGAAATTTCGTTATTCCTCCCTCTGAGAATTCCACCGTTCGTTCAAACTCTCGATACCCAAAATGTTGAAATTTCGGATCAGATCAACGGTCACCAATGGCTCTCCAACCAACGGTTGTGACTATGTCACGATTTCACGTTTTGCGACTTCAGAACTTTCGTTGTGAAGAATATCGAATCCTTCGATCCCCGAAATTGTGAAATTTCGAAGTTCCCAATCTGACAGTCCTGATTCTTCCATGATCTGACAGATCAGATTTTGTCGGGGTTTCGCAGATCGAGATTTCATGATTTCGCGTGTCGCGAAGGTGAAGACCTTCCACCTCCATTCTCCCAATCCCCAAAATTGCAAAATTCTCTATGGACGATCAATGGTGTAGATCGCTCCTTGATCAATGACTATGATTTTTTCATGAATTTCTCATTTCTTCTTCCAAGCCCTTTTGTTTTGAGAAATTTCGGTATCTCCTCGCAACTAACCAATGTGCTACTTCTTTGAGATCGAACAACTCGAAACATTTCGGTTATTTCTGAATGGATCTTGATTCTCAATCCTATCCAATCTTCAAAACTCTCTTCTGAAGGATTTCTCCTGCTCAATCCTCCATACTTGTTCTTTCTTCGAACTTCAATTTTCTGCGCTTCCTTTTGAACGCTTAAACTCTTCGAACTTAGAAATTTTTTCTAAGCGTTTTCTCTCAAGACTTAAAACCACTACTCCTCCTGGTATACTCCGTGCTCAACCTCCGTAGTTTTCAAACTTTAACACAAGCTTGATTCTATATGCATGTTCGGCATACCAATTTTCCCTGCTATCTCTTATAATATTTTAAGTTACTTACATGACTAATCTCTTAGTCATAACTCATACGGACGTTACCCTCTCTTTATGGAACAACCAACAAGGGTCACTCTTGGGAATTAGCAACAATCCTAAAGGACTCCTCTTAATCTTGCTTAAACAAATTATCGTTGTTGTCGATTCTAACCATTATAGGTCAAGTAATCTGACCCTACATATTTTTATCAGTCCTCTCAATCATGGGAAGTTATATGCTCAGGGTTTAGTCTTTTAATAATTTAATAATTATAACTTTCTAAGGATCCTACCAGTCCTTACCAAATTTCCTAAATCATGAAGGAGTTCTTCATGAGGATCTTAATTCTTACCTAACCAGCCATCTCAATTGCAAGAGACTCTACCTGCTTTAGTAGGTAGCCATCGTCACACTATAACAGAACAACTCAGTCCATGTCCCCCCCCCTTTTTTTTTTTGGCTCGTGCAGTTCCATAGCACAATTTATTCCACCTCTGTTATTCACACTCAGGTCTTATCAGTAATATTGATCAGTGCATACCTACTCCTATAAGAGTAGTTATCATTTTGATAAAGGAACAATATAATTCCTTTGCTGGAATTTCGTTGAAATTCCCAAATTACAGTTTCATTCTGCAGTCCTTCTCCTTAAAGAGAAAATGCAGATAACAATATCTCCTTACGCAACTCGTACATGAGCCCAAGCACGCCAAGTGTTGTAACCATGCTCTAATACCAATTTGTAACATACCCACTATGGCATAATAAATTTTTTGCCTCTTCTCAAGGGACAGAATCCCCGAAGCCCTACGGGGGCCTAGCACAGGCTATCTCTTCCCTTGTCCACCTCCATGTGATCATTGATTATGACCAAAAGCTAAACAAACTAGGTTCCTTTTTTCATTTCGTGACTTAGTGATATGAGCACGTCAAGTCTTTTGACTTTGCAAACCCTGAAACCCAAAATCTTACCTTCAAGGAGATCAACAGCTGCGAGTCTCCCCCTGATCCGACGGTCCTGGCTGTATCAGGATTTCGGTAACCGAGAGTTTGAAATGAAAGAGATTCAATTCTTTCGACTCTCCAAACCTCGAAACCCTAAACTCGAGTTCTTGTATGAGACCCAACAACTCTCGATGTTTTGGATCCAACGGTCTGGATCTTTTCGAACTTTCATGAACCGGGAGTTCGCGATGCAACGTCTTCAAAACTCTTGTCACTCCAATCCCTACATTCCGATATGGGGATTTGTGTAGGAGACCAACGATCCTCGAGGATTTGGATCCAACAGTCCACAGGATTTTGGAGCTTTCCCTAAACTTTGACTTCTCACCACGCGTCTCCTCCGATGGATGGTCCAGATCCTTTCGGAACTCCTCCTTTCTACCATAGAGCACATCGGGGTTTTCCGGTACCGGGACTTCTCAACTTGCGAAGACAAGAGTTCTTGCCCTTTAGTTTCCCGGGTGTCGAAACGTCGACTGATAGCCACGTGTCCTATACAAATAGATGGTATAAGTAACTCCCATGGATCTTGGGATCTACGGTCCTGATTCCTTCGCTACTTGCAAAGGCTAAAAGGGGTCCAAGGCATTAATTCCTATGTTCCTCCCTCCAATCTAACAATCATGACAAACCTCATATCCTCCGAAAGGATATCGCCCGTTCATCTGGAAAATGTAAGGGTACTCTCTTTTGGTATTTACAACTCGCTATCCTTCGTGAGCTTCATCAGCTATGAAGGACTTGAGAACCTTGCACTCTTTCTCCTAGACTTGACTCTTAGAAGAGTCTTCAGCACAACTATTGTTCTCCTTCATCAAGGGGTTCTAGGGCTCTATTTGATTGTAGAGAGCCTGTGCATATCGACACTACCTCTCATGAGCTTAACAAACTCCGTCCTCCAAGGGACTCAGAATGACTAGGTGAGTAAACCATCGTACATGCAACTACGCCTAAGCTCGACGAGCTCACAGTTCGTGGCTCTAGCTTAAGACACTACATAACTCCAGAATTTATGAGAACCAGTCATGTCCGACCCATATAATTCCTTACTTGCCTAATTATACAACCAAGCAGAAATAGGAGGGATAAAGTATATCCATTAAGAATTCATTCACATTCCTGAAAGCATGCACAGTATAACCAATTCATACACAGTTACAACTACATTACACAGGGTAGGAAATCACTTATCTATTACAGGTTGCCGCCAACCAACTGACTGTGGGTTTTCATCCTTCCACTCGACCATAGGCTTAGAGGCATTCATTCTTAGCACTCTGGCCACCCCCGTGCCAAGCCATGATATCACCAGGGAATTCTCACAATTCTCAAGGGTTCTCTCTCTGTTTCAGCTTCTGTTTGGGTCCTATTTTCTACAACTCGGAGCTTTCTCACTCGGTTGTGGCCTTAGAGAGGTTTCTCAGATGCTCTTCAGCATCATGCTCGTGACCTTCTGTTCATGATTCACTGGAGAGCTTCGCACCTCTACCTTGTGAGCTTTCTCCCTCGTCTGGTGTCTTCCCTCTCCCGTGTGTGTGTCCCTCTTACTTGGGAAGGTTTTTTTCCTTACAGACCTATCCGGTTCCTTCTGTTAGAAGGAAGCTCAGGTCCGCAGGTCCCCATGGTACTTCGAACTAACAACCCATGTTTCCATTCATGGGGGTGGTTGGTGATTCAACCATTGGTCCTTTCTTCATTGAATGATTTTCTTTCCTTGGGATTCAAAGGAGGTTTGTCATCCTTATCAAGGGAGATTTGGGGTTATTTTATATATGAAACCTCTTGTATAGTTTTCACATTCTTCCTCTAGTGATATCATGGCCAGTACTTTCAAGGCTTCACCCCCACAGTTAGTTATTGGCAACTCAAACAATAATACATTTACATATTTCTCATGCATTAGCATGGTAATTCCTATTCTATGATTAATTACAAATTGGGGGAAACAGGGTGTTACGCCAATATTGGACAAGTATTTGCATGAAAAGGGATTCAAAAATGGTAATGAAGATAGTAATATCTATGTAAAGGTTGATGAAAAAACACACTTATCATTGAAGTATATGTGGATGACATTATCTTTGGAATTGATGATGACATGATGAGTAAGAAGTATTCCCAAGACATGCAAAATGATTTTGAAATGTCACTACTTGGTTATTTGACATTCTTTTTGGGACTTCAAATATCTCAGTAGGATGAAGTAATTTTCATTTCCCAAAATAGGTACATCAAAGAGATGTTGAATAAGTTTGGAATGGAGGATTGCAAACTAGTAAGTACTGCAATGGTGACAAGTTACAAGCTGAGAAAAGATGATGAATCTAAAGAATCAAATAAGAGACTCTATAGATCAATGATTGCAAACATACTCTATGTGACAACTTCAAGACCACATGTAATGAAAGTAGTTGGACAAGTTTCAATATTTCAAGCAACACCGAAGGAAACTCATGTTCTAGTAGTAGGGAGGATCTTCAGATATCTTAAAGGAAAAACAGATTTTGTATTGTGATATCTAAAAGGGAATGAGCTAACTATGGTTTCCTATGTAGAGGAAGATTGGGTAGGAAACATTGATGATCAAAGAAGTACGAGAAGAGTACCCTTCTATTTCAATGATTTTCTGGTATCTTGGTTAAGTAAATAGCAGTCTTCAGTATCATTATCTACAATAGAAGCATAATACATTATGGAAAAAACATGTGTACTCAGTTTCTCTAGATGAAGCAAAACCAATAGGATATACAAGTGAAGTATGATGAGCCCATTTCAATATTTTGTGACAACACCAGTGCTATCGGTATCTCCAAGATTCCCATATGCATTCCAAGACCAAACATATTATGATCAAGTTTCAATTTATACAGGAACAATTTACATAAAATAATATCAAGTTAGATTATATTGGGACAAAGGAACAGATTGTAGACATCTTCACTAAAACGCCGCCAAGAGAGATATTTGAGTATCTTCAATAGAAACTTAGAGTAGTTTGTACTCCACGATGATCTACACATTTTTCGCATAGAATACAAGGGAAGAGAAATCATTTGTTCAGAGAAGATAAAATAATCTTAATATAAATGATTTTATGTATGTTAGTAGTTTACTTCATCAGGAAGAACCAATGGACAAAAGCACCGGAAGAGAGAAAGTTCATAAGAATTTTTTCAGGGGTAGTTACCCTTTTCCATTGATGTCAAAGGGGGAGAAATAATAGAAGCATATAGATAGGGGGATCCTTGGTCGCAAGGGGAGAAAGAATGTTTCCATCGATGACAAAGGGGGAGATCATTGGAAAATTGATTTTCATTGATGTCAATGTTATAGGAAGTATAGAATCCTCTAGAAGTAATGGGTATAATTGAATAAGTCTCCAAAGTGGTCCCCTTATGGAATAGCTTTAAGCATGGCCCTCACGATAATATTCTTTGAAGAAGTCTACAAGAAACCCAAAGGTGTGGTCATGAGGCATGAAGTTGTCTGAGGAAAATGAGATTGAAGAATACTTCAAGTGTATACAAAACCCTCATAGATGGATAATCTTCGTCATGATGTTTCCAATGGTAGGTGGTCATGAGAGCATGAAGTTGGAATCCAAAAATATTGGTTAAGAAGCTCATAAAAAGTTACAAAAAGAATTTACAAGTCATTAATTAAAGGGTAAAACAATTATAACAAGAAAATATAGGTCGCCCTAAAGTTAGGAAAATGAGTCACTTGGAAAGGTATAAATACACCTCAAGAATCCTCTCACCTTTACACACTCAATTTCAATGCTTATATATATTTCATGTGATCTTTTGTTAAGTATTTTGTAGCATATCCGAGGAAGTGGATCTGAGAAAGAGAGGAGTGTGAAAGTCTCGGAGTTGCATAGGTTTTATACACAAAGATTTTATATCAGAAACCCTCAACCGGGAAAACCTTTCTTATATTCATTATATCAAATTTCACCATTCACCATACAATATATACAATTTTTTTAGGTATTTCGTAGATACCAAAACCCTAATCCTTTAATCTGGGATTAATTTACAAAATCGCTAAAAATAGCAAAATCCGCTAAAAATAGCAAAACCCACCCAAAAATAAATTTTGGGGCGCTGCCCCGAACGCTGCATGTAACCAGGGGGGGGCATACCTGCCCCCCCCTAGGAAAGCACTCAGTGCACACGGCACAAACAAAGCACTAGTGCGAGGGATCGTCAGACGCAGTTGTCGAACCTGACGTGCCCACACACACACATGCAAAGAATATAACACATACCCAACAGATACAAGATCTAAGTTGGTATGTATCAATTGTTTCTTGATGAGTAAAGGTATGCCATTTGTGTGCTTTGTTGAGGCTTGTATCATGGATGGTATGGCACATGCTGAAGGCATGTCAGCTTGGAGGCCCTTTTTGGTATATGGTTGCATATGGTTGAGGTCCATGTTCTGGTGATATTGATACATGCATGAGACATATCCTTGGTACTTAGTTTATGGATGCTATTGTTAATTATTAGAGGCACATCTTTTTGATATTGGCATATATTTGAGGCATATACTTGGTATATGATCTTTCTTTTTTATGGTGCATACTTGAGGAATATTTTTGAGACATTGGCATATCTTGGATACTTGGAATATGGTATGGTACACATTCTAGTACATGGTTGATGGTTGATGTACATGGTTTGGTGATGGTTTTGGTATCCATGTGAGTGGATATGGTTATGGTTGATCAATGACATAGATAGTGATATTTTGGATGATCGGTTGATCATCAATTATAGGTTGATGTGATAGTGACAATAAAAGTGAAAATGACAGTGACAGTGATAGGTTGATGTATTAGTGATGATGTAATTTACAGGTTGATCAGTGGTAGTGATAGTGAGTCTACACTTATATTTCAGGGTGGCAAGATGGGGAAAGGAAAGGAATTTTTATCCTCCTAGTTGGTGCCAGAGAAGATAGGGAGTTGGATATTTCTTCAGGTTGGTGCCTACAAATCAAGAGTTTGTATCCTCCTTCCAGTTGGTGTCGAATAACTTAGGGAGTTGGATATTCCTTCAGGTTGGTGCCTGAAAATTAGGGGGTTGGTTCCTCCTTACAATTGGTGCTAGAGAATTTGGAAGTTGGTGCTTCCTATGAATGTAATATTTAACATATAATAAATAATTATGTGGTTTTATCCCATTTGGGTTTCCATGTACATTTTGGTGTACGTTGTATCTATGGTTATTTTTTATGCTTTGTTTATTGATATTGGTCATAATATATTGTTGATATATTTTTGATAACGTTAATGATTACATGTTCTGATTAAAAGTGGTAAAAGATTGCATAATATTGATTCTCCCCTCGTCTCAGTATTCCAACACTTAGGATAACAATTATATCCTAGTATGTGATATATACAAAGGTGGTATACTAGGACTTCATGATTATGTATAATTAAGAGGCTCAAATCCCCCCCCTTAATCATAAGTCTGAAAAATAATGCCATCAATGCAACATAAACTGGTACCATCTCCAAGTATTCATGTTGAAACTCCTGAGTTGAGCCTCAATGAAAAACTACCTAAAAAAACACCAAATATGAATGTTGAAAACTCTGGAAAATCTCACTGTGTGATCATGTGAGCCAGGATACCTATAATTTTTTCAGTGATGTGAACTCTAATATGTTAATAATGAACCAAAAGAATTTAATCAACTCCAAGTATGACACATCCTAAAAATTCTTGACAACTCAATCAAATGCCAAGTTGCAATGCAAAAGGATTTGATTGTCCTCTGCTAGGTCAAATCAAGATCCACATGAACAAAATGTCCAAATCATTTATGTCAAAATCAACATCGCAATCATGTATCCTATGTATGATTCAACTACAAGTCATTGAACCATAATTATGTGAAAGTCTATCATCTAGAGACTGTAGTTTACCTTCTGGAAAATTTGATGCCCATCTGGCATATGTGTTTTGAAACTTTCGGTATGACAACCATTTTCAATTCCATAATTAATTCCACCCTTTTTCAATTGAAAGGGGATACCACAAGTGGTTTCATGAGCCATATTCACTGGATTTTTCAAGTCCCCCTCTTAAGGTGCATAATATTTACATCATTGTACTCCCCCCTTTGCACTCAAGAGAGTACCATAATTATTCCATTTGTATACAACACAAAGTGGGAATGTGGAAACAACCACATGTTATCTCATTATGTGAGGTTTATGCTTAAAATCTACACCATAAGGGGACCACTTTGGACTTATATACCCTTATGCCCATTACAAAAACGATATATGTTGCAAGATTGGTCTTTACTCGAGATTGAATTCTATAGTAAGATGTATATAACCACTTCATTTTTTATGACCACTGCCAAAGATTGATCCACGCATAATGAATCTTCTATCTTGCATGTTTGTTCCTCTTGGAACATTTATACGTTGAATGATCCTTGTTTCCATAATATTGACAAGGATGGAGATGATAACACCGATTATCCTTATGACCAACTTGATTGTAATGTTGGCACTTCGCATTCTGATGTTGAATTTGAGAAGGTGAAGTTGAAACTTCTTGAAGGAATCCTACACTAATGAAGTGGATTGGTCTGGAATAATCAAGAATATGAAAGGCAACTTCCTTGTCATATCCAAGTCTTGATTTGTGCTTTTTGTTGTTGATTTCTTCTGAAGGTCTGATGATGGGCTTGGAAAGAGAAACTTGAATCTGGTCATGTTGAACTTGAACAAATTCATCTTCATCTAAGTCTCTATCTGAAGTTGGTTTACATATTTGCTCGTGCACTGACTGCTGATACGATTCACCATCATCATCAATATCATCATCACAGAGAAGGTTGTTCTGAACAAAAACTAGCTTAAAACACTTCACTGGATGTTGATTTTTTATATTTATCAACTCATATTTAAGTAATTGGGATTGTGCTTGAAGGATTCTAACTTTATCTTGCATCACTTGTAAACAAGTTAGCATTAATTGAAGTACATATTTTTGAGGTACGACTGTATTATCTTCAACAATGTTTATTCGAGCGTTCAGTAACTCTCATAATTCTAGATTCGTTGCATTTGAAGAATGAAAATATGCCTCCTTGAACTCCACACTCGCTCACGTGAACTTCACACTTGCTTAAACTAGTTTGCTTGAACTTTGTTTCTTCCAGGAAGTTAAGGATGTCAATTACGACCAAAAATGTATCATAAAGTATTACAATGGTTTGAGTTTGAATCCAACAAGTTTTAACTCAATATTATCAATTTTGAAGCCAAATGACTCATGGTGTTGGGATCAACTAAGAATGCACCTTATGACAAATTCAACTCAACTTAATGTTGATCTCACACTTACTATTACAAGTTTACAATGAATGTTGATTCCAAAATCAATCTTCAAATTTTAATGCTTGATGATACTTTGAGTTATCCTTGAATGTTAGCTTGATGTGTCCATTGTTGTAATGATTTAAATTGCTCATTTAATTAATTTGAGTGCATTCCCTTGATTGGTATAATTTGATTGCTTGTAAATGCTCGGTCATATGTACTAGATTGTGCTTGAACGTCATGTATGTTGTGTTAAATGATGAATTGAATGTATGATAATGTCAACACTAGACATAACATAAATCCTCCATAGAAAAAATAGGCATTGCACACTATACAAAGTGTACCTAAAATCCCATGTTCAATTTCGAGCGGATCTAGGACACAATCACAAAAAAAAAAAAGAGATTTTATTATAGTCATTACAACTTGCTCTTAAATTTGAATTTCTTCAAATGAATACATTTTCTACAAAACATTTGAGCAATGACTATGACAATACAATCAACTACATGCCAAGTTGAATACACCATAAAGTTTGTTTTTTTTAATTAAATGTGAACACTTCTTTAATAAAAGTCCATTTTCCCTTTGTAAAATATGTGTAATTCAGACTTTCAATGATTCATAAATATCTCAAATTCTTAAAACAAACTTCCTCTTTTAAGAAAAATAGCACCTATTCGCTTTCGATGACACCAAGTGAATTGTCGATGATTTCTACGTCCAATTTGAAATAGCCAGGATGGAAGTGAGCACCCACTATGGATATTTTTCGATAGGTCAGTTCTGAAGAAAGAGTTCTACAAAATGACCTAAAGAGAGAAACTCTTGGCTGCCACAACACGAGTTGTTCTGGCATACAAATTGTATGAAGAAAAATTATATGGAACAAACTTATGATAAAGCAGATTATTCAACTCAAGAAATATTACAGACCCGTCAAAGAGTTATTGAAAAAAAAAATCTGAATGTGACTTAGATACGTTTAGATTTTGATTTTAAAATTGTTGCAGAGCGATGGTAGGAAATATTTTTGCAGAGAGAGCACATGCAAAGGTCTGAGCGCTCACTAAGGTTTAGCACCTTAGTTGGGACAAAGTCTCAAACCATAGTTATTTAATGGTATGTGGTGCCAATTAGAAATATTAAAAATAATAGAACAAGAGATATGCTCCCTGCCAATAAAATGAAATTCGAGAATAACATGGGTTGAAAAAGGAAAAACAAATTTCAGCACCCAATTGTTCATGATAAAAATAAATGAAGGGCATCATTTATGAAACAACAGAATTTGTGGAAGGAGAGTTGTGAATCACATAACCGAGGGAGGAGGAAAAAACATAACATAATGACTTCAAATTGAAATAACTACGACTTCATTTTTTTCATTTCACATCCAAAAGAATGTAGATCTGCATCGTTGAGTGCATTGCTCCCAATCCTCTACATCGCGGCATCTTAGGACAACTTTTCCTTTGATTTCCAATTCCAATGATTTGAAGTCGTTCTCTTCAAAATTGCCATGTACTTGATATTCCTATGGTGCAACAGATCGCTCTTTCGTCCATGATGTAACTTATGTGAAAATTTATCTTGTTTCAGTGGATGTTGTTGTTTCACCTCACCTCCCATGGAAAACTCCCATGGTAAAACAAGAAATTGAGCATACAATATGAAGACAATTTTTTTTATGCAAAAGGCCTCAAGCCATATTCTTGACATTGTATTAATTGTAATGATACAAATATATAACATAATAACAAATCCACCTCAATTTCTCTCACATCGACACCTCATCAAGAGATGAGAAGTGAGGAGGAAATATAGGAATCTAGAAACACACTTGGATAACAACTATATCCTAGTATGTTAAAGATACAAAGGTGGTGTTGTAACAAATATTAAAATTTTGGCTTTCGGTAGTTTAAGAGGAAATTTTTTATAACGTTAGCTACCGAAAGTGCAGACTTTCGGTAGCTTAAATCTCAGATTTCATACGCCCTTAGCTACCGAAAGTGCAAGTGGGAAAAATGGCTACCTGTCTGTCACGTGCATCACTGAATGTTTTCTGCGTATCATCTTCATGTCAAATAATGCCGATATAAGCTCCAAATAATGGGTTGTTTACTTATGTTGAGTCGTTGTGGTTGGTTTAACGTTTCTTTTAATTGAATGATAACATTGATTGCGTCCCATTCTCATGATCTGAAATGTCACAATAGTGTAACAGTCACAATCCAACTCACACAAAAATCCAAGGAGAGAACCCACGAGTGTACCAGGGCCAAACATCTATGATATGACACTAGTCGACCGAGACCAACCATTCAAGCACCAAGCATTAAGCCACATGGAGGAAGAGTTCATGAGGAAGCACGAAAATAATGCAATACACAGAAAGAAAATTGCTAGAAGGGTTTTACATAAATTCCACGTCACCATTTCGGGGTTTTTTCCATTGGGGTTTTGGCCGAGGTAGAGATTTTAACCACTGCCATGTTTTCCCGAAACCCAAAGGCCCGAAATCGGGGTTCCAGCCTCACGCAAAAAATTGTCTTGGGAAAAAAACCATTTTTCTTAGACTTGGAGAATCCATTTTCCGCATTCGAATAGTCGATCGACATCTACCAATCCTAATATTTCCAGTGGTGACTTCATAATTTCATTTGGAGCTTGGGAAGGAAGTCAAAATTCCCCCACAATATGAGGTTCGTTTTCAGAAATGTGACGTTGTTTACTGTGTTGAGTCATCATTTTCAAATGATGATTCTGAACGACTGGAGGATCATTTTGAGAAATGGTCGGAGGAGTTTGTGCCTAACACATCAGAGATAAATATCCTCTCTCATTTTTCCTACAGGTGTCGCATATTGGGAGAATCAAATCCATCTTCGATCCCTAATTTTTGGATCTCATATTTTCCTATTTTGACACATGTTTGTAAAATGCATCTTTGGGGAAAATGAAAATGGATCTCAGGGAACTGCGAGATATTTTTGCTCAGAATAAACAAATGAAAAAAATACTCTTTCAATTTATACACAACTGTCACTATTCGAGAGACACAGAACCATAACTGCAACCCCAATTTTCAACAGTTTGGCCCATTTTCTATGGTAGAAAGTTTCAAGAATTGATTGTAACTATTGTTATCTTTTAGATTAGCGAGGATTTCGACCTCAATACCTATATGAGGCATATTTGTAACATTTGAACGAGGGGAGGGGGGACATCCATAGAACCTTTTGGAGGTTGGGTTTGTAATGCATTCATTTTCAGCAAATATAGAACATAATATCAAGAGATTCTACACCTCGTCACTGTGTAATTTTGTTTTTCCTGTATTGTTTTCTCAGGTTTACATTCATTATTTCTTCCTTCTTTTACATATTCATCTTGTAATGACTCTAATTCAGTAATACCTCTGCTTTAGTCATTTATTGGGCATCTTGTTAGGTTCAGTTTTTTCTTTGTTTATGCTATGAGTAAAACAAGACCTGTAGCTTGACTGTTTCTGCCTAATTTACAAGTTATATATAAGCATGTTTGTCTTTCGAATTTATTTGTCATTCATCCATTTAAATAAAGATTAGACTTATCATAGTCCCCGAGGTGTAGGACAGTCGGTGACGGAGTGTGTTGTTAAGCCACTCCGTGATGTTAAAGTCACCGGTTCGAAACCTGCGGGGACAAAAAATCCAACCATGTTAAGGGTTGGTGTGGCTCAGGCCGGGTGCGATCCCCGGGTGATTTTGACGGCTTAGATGCCCCTGAGTCGCGGTTTCTCAAGCCACAGGTTAATCGCAGGTCCTGCACAAATTAACAAACAAACAAAAAAGATTAGACTTATCATAATTAGATATCTAACTCTTTGTTTTAGTCTTCTTCATCTCTTATCCTCTATCCGTCTTCTTTATTAAATCAATTAGATAAATGAGGTCATGCCTCTTTGTTTCTGATCTATAAATGAGTGAAGGGCCTGTTTCAGACCTAGTTCTAGAAGCCTCCTATGACTGATCAATCAAAAAAAATTATTTCATTTAAAATGTGCTAAGGCTTATCTCTATTATAGCCTAGAACCAACTCTTGCGACAACATTTTCTGGCACCATTGTTGGGGACATAGGAACGAAGCTATCTTCCTTGGGATACGACAAAAGTTTAGAGATATTATGTGATGTTGAATGAGGGATAGGCATTAAATTGGCTGTGATCATTCACTTGGCGACTCCTTGGTTCAAAGACTCTACATTATTCACTAGCGACTCCACTGGTCTCAAAATGTCGAATTCATTCGCTGCTCAGATTGCTGCAAGGTTTGCTCCTTTGGACTTTACAAATATTTTTGCCTTTCCAAACACTGTTCCAGACATTAAAAATTTGGAAGATGTCCTTCCTAAATTTGGAGGATATGTGGATGATAATCCTGCTCAACACTTGCTTGAATTCCACAAGCTCATGGATGAATTAAATGTACATCATGAAGATGTCCTCATTAAGATGTTTATGTTTTCATTGGAAATAGATGCTAGGCTCTGGTATAAATCTTTACCCCATTCCAGTATTCCTTCATTGAAATATTTTCACACACTTTTTCATCAACATTGTAAGAGGATATATTCAGCTGAAATCATTTGTCAAGATTGTTGTAATATAGAATTCATAATACAAAAAGATCATACAAATCCTCTTGAAGAGGAGGAAGAAACAAAAGAAATTTCTCAAGTGGATGAAGATGACCAGCATGACGAAGAGTTAGTTGATAAAGAAACATGATATGATAGCTTTTGCAATCATATTCAAGAAGAAGATATTCAACATCATGGTCAACATGCAGAAGAGAAGGAAAACAATAGTTGCTTGATCCAAAAATTACACAGACCAACTCCTCCTTTAACAGAAGAAGAGATAGATCTACTCCTAAACAATTATGTTACAGCCCTTTCTTACACAGATTTGCAGCATTCACACAGTCCTGAACATGTGAGTGAAACTTCTTCTATTACTGAAAATGAAAATCTAAGTTTAAATGATGATAGCCATGGAACTTTAGAGGAAGTTAGTAAACCAATTTATGATGACGATTTCCTGCCAGAGGATCATCTTGTAGACATTGTTTTGTTTCATGAAGAAGATAGGGCTTTCATGTTTAATAACCTTGAAGAATGTTTGATGTTCGAAGATGCTTTAGACTATGATTTGGAGGAGTTTGGATTTGAGATAGATAGCTTCATAGTTGATATTCCGAGAATTTGTTTGACTGATGGCAAGTCTCCTAAGTTTTCTGCTAAACCTGTTTATGATGAATATCCAGAAGAACAGGAAGAGAATATTTCTTTTTCATCTCACACGGAAATTTACGACAATCCTCATTTGTTGGATGAATGTGATGAAAGTGTTTCTGAAGATGATGAGCAACAAGAAACATTAGTTCAATAGGAAAGCAATCAGCAACATCATGAAATATATCATCCTATGTATGACAGCTACCAATAAGATATTTGGACACCAGATGAATGACATAAGCAAGGGTTACTAAAGCAATTAATCTGTCCTCCTTGTTTAGCAACTATTGAGCAACAGACCAGTAAGTTTTAATGCGACATTTTTGCAGCAGTGGAAGAAAAAATCAACAGTGGACAAATTGTACAAAAAACATTTCAGATAGCTTGCCCAATAGGAGGAAGTATGGATTAAGTGTGAAAGTGGTATATCTCTTCCCTTCTACAATCCAGTAGCAGTTTATAGGGAGTCAAAATGGGGGACTAAATTTTGTATTTCCAACTTCTTGAAATCTGAATTTCAAAACTACAAGTACCTGCTCTGAGGGCATGTTTTGAAATTTGCAGTTGCTCCTGTCATTTTCATTCTCAAATATAGAAGCATAATTAAGTTTGTTAGTCGGATACTCACTTGGTTGATTTGGAAGTTTTCCTATACTTGAAAAAAAACCCAGTGATATCAGTTAGAGTAGGTGATGTATATAAATAAGCTTGACTTTGAGCATTAGAGTACAACAATGGTTTTCAATATGTTTCCATTTTAGTTTGGAATATGTTATGGTTTTGTTTTAAGGCATTACGAATCCATAGCCCAGTGAATGCATAAGTGGTTTTTTGTTTCGGAAAGGTGCAAGTTAAATGACAGAGTTCAGAGTTTGATAAGGTTGATTTCAAGACACCCAATGGATGAAGGCATGTGGTCTACTATTCTTGGCACTTTGTAGGAAAGAACCATCACTAGATGGAGCCTATATTGTAACAAATATTAAAATTTTGGCTTTCGGTAGATTAAGAGGAAAAAAATTATAATGTTAGCTGCTGAAAGTGCAGACTTTCGGTAGCTTAAATATCAGATTTCATACGCCCTTAGCTACCGAAAGTGCAATTGGGAAAAAATGGCCACCTGTCTATCATGCACATCAATGAATGTTTTCTACATATCATCTTCATGTCAATTAATTCTGATATAAGCTCCAAATAATGGGTTGTTTACTTATGTTCAGTCGTTGAGGTTCGTTTAACGTTTCTTTTAATTGAATGATAACATTGATTGCGCCCCATTCTCATGATCGGAAATGTCATAGTAGTGTAATAGTCACAAGCCAACTCATGCAAAAATCCAAGGAGAGAACCCACGGGTGTAACAGGGCCAAACATCTACGATATGACACCAGTCGGTCAAGACCAAGCGTTCAAACACCATGCATTAAGACACATGGAGGAAGAGCTCACAAGGAGGCATGAAAATAATGCAATACGTGGAAAGAAAATCACTAGAAGGGTTTTACATAAATTCCATGTCACTATTTCATGGTTTTGGCCTTCAAGGGTTTGGCCGATGTAGAGATTTTAACCACTGTCCCGTTTTCCCAAAACCCGAAGGCCCAAAATTGGGGTTCTAGCCTCACACAAAAAATTGCCTTGGGAAAAAAACATTTTTTTCATCATTGGAGAGGCCCTTTTCCACGTTCGAATAGTCGATTGATATCTACATATCCTAATATTTCCATTGGTGTCTTCATAATTTCATTTGGAACTTGGGAAGGTATTCAAAAGTCCCCTGCAAGATGAGGTTCGTTTTCAGAAATGTGGTGGTTTTTACTGTGTTGAGTCATCATTTTAAAATGATGACTCTGAGCGATTGGAGGATCACTTTGAGAAATGGTCAGAGGAATTTGTGCCTAACACATCATATATCAATATACTCTCTTAGGTTTCCTACAGGTGTCACAGATTTAGAGAATCAAATCCATCTCCAAGCCCTAATTTTCAGATCTCATATTTTCCTGTTTTGACACAAGTTTGTAAAATGAAGATTTGGGGCAAATGAAAATGGATGTCAGGGAACTGACAGATGTTTTTTCTCAGAATAAACATATGTACAAAATCCTCTTTCATTTTATACACAGATATCATGATTCGATAGACACAAAACCATAACCGCAGCCCCCGTTTTCAGCAGTTTGGCCCATTTTCTATGGCAGAAAGTTTCAAGAATTGATTGTAACTATTGTTATCTTTTATACTAGGGAGGATTTCGACCTCAATACATATATGAGGCATATTTGTAACATTTTAACGATGGGGGGGGACAAACCAAGATCCTTTTGGAGGATGGGTTTGTATTGCATTCATTTTCAGCAAATATAGAACATAATGCCAAGAGATTCTACACCTCGTCATTATGTAATTTTGTTTTTCCTGTATTGTTTGCTCAGGTTTACATTCATTATTTCTTCCTTATTTTACATATTCATCTTGTAATGGATCTAATTCAATAATACCTCTGCTATAGTCATTTATTGGGAAACCTGTTAGGTTCAATGTTTTCTCTGTTTATGCTGTGAGCAAAACAAGACCTATAGCTTGACTGTTTCTGCCTAATTTACAAGTTATATATAAGCATGTTTGTCTTTCAAAGTTATTTTTCATTCCTCCATTTAAATAAATATTAGCATTATCAAAATTAGATACCTAAATCTTTGTTTCAGTCTTCTTCATCTTCTATCCTCTATCCATCTTCTTTATTAAATCAATTAGACAAACGAGATCATGCCTCTTCGTTTCTGATCTATAAATGAGTGAAGGGCTTGTTTCAAACCTAGTTCTATAATCCTCCTATGACTAATCAATCAAAAAAATTTATTTCATTTGAAATGTGCTAAGGCTTGGCTCTATTACACCCTAGAACCAACTCTTGCGACAACATTTTCTAGCGTCGTTGTCGGGGACGGAGGAATGAAGCTATCTTCCCTCGGATACAATTTTTTTTTAGAGCTATTCCTTGATGGTGAACAAGGGATAGGCATTCAATTGGTTGTGATTATTCACCTAGTGACTCCTTGGTTCGAAGACTCTACATGATTCACTGGCGACTCCACTGGTCTCAAAATGTCGAATTCGTTCGTTGCTCGGATTGCTACAAGGTTTTCTCCCCTAGAATTTACAAATGTTTATGTCTTTCCAAACACTGTTCCAGACATTAAAATTTAGAAAGAGGTACTTCCTAAATTTGAAGGATATGTGGACGATAATCTTTCTCAACACTTGCTTGAATTCCACAAGGTCATGGATGAATTAAATGTACATCATGAAGATGTCCTCATGAAGTTGTTTATGTTTTCATTGGAAATAGATGCTAGGCTCTGTTACAAACCTTTACCCCATTCTAGTATTCCTTCATTGAAATATTTTTACACACTTTTTCATCAACATTGTAAGAGGATATATTCAACTAAAATCCTTTTTGAATATTTCTGTAATATAGAATTCATAAGACAAAAAGATCATACAAATCCTCTTGAAGAGGAGGAAGAAACAACAGAAATTTCTCAAGTGGATGAAGATGACCAGCATGACGAAGAGTTGGCTGATAAAGAAAGAGGATATGATATCTCTTGCGATCATATTCAAGAAGAATATATTCAGCATCATGGTCAACATGCAGAAGAGAAAGCAAACAATAGTTGCTTGATCCAGAAATTACAGAGACCAACTCCTCCTTTAACAGAAGAAGAGATAGATCTTCTCCTTAATAGTTATTTTACAACCCTTGCTTAAACAGATTTGTAGCATTCACACAGTCCTGAACATGTGAGTGAAACTTCTTCTATTACTGAAAATAAAAATCTAATTTTAAATGATGACAACCATGGAACTTTAGAGGAAGTTAGTAAACCAATTTATGATGACGATTTCCTGCCAGAGGATCATCCTATAGACATTTTTTTGTTTCATGACGAAGATAGTGTTGTCATGTTTAATAACCTTGAAGAATGTTTGATGTTCGAAGATGATTTAGAATATGATTTGGAGGAGTGTGGATCTGAGATATATAGCTTCACAGTTGATATTCCAAGCATTTTTCTGACTGATGACACTCCTAAGTTATCTGTTGAACCTATTTATGATGAATATTTAGAAGAACAAGAAGAGAATATTTCTTTTTCATCACACACAAAAATTTAAGACAATCCTTATTTGTTTGATGAATGCGATGAAAGTGTTTCTGAAGATGATGAGCAATAAGAAAGTTTGGTTCAACAAGAAAGTAATAAACAACATCATGAAAGAGATCAACCTATGTATGACAGCTACCAAGAAGATATTTGGACACCAGATGAAGGACATAAGCAGGGGTTACTGAAATAATTGATCTCTCCTCCTTGTTTAGCAACTATTGAGCAACAGACCAATAAGTTTCAATGCGAAATTTTTGCACCAGTGGAAGAAAAACTAAATAGTGGACAAAGTGTGCAAAAACATTTCAGATAGCTTGCCCAATAGGAGGAAGTATGGATTAATTGTGAAAGTGGTATATCTCTTCCCTTCTACGATCCAGTAGCAGTTTATATGGAGTTAAAATGGGGGACTGAATTTTTTGTTTCCAACTTCTTGAAATCTAAATTTCAAAACTATAAGTACCTTCTCGTAGGGCATGTTTTGAAATTTGCAGTTGCTCCTGTCATTTTTCTGCTCAAATATAGAAGCATAATTAAGTTTGTTAGTTGGATACTCGCTCAGTTGATTTGGAAGTTTTCCTATACTTGAAAAAAAAATAGTGATATCAGTTAGAGTAGGTGATGTATATAAATAATCTTGACTTTGAGCATTAGAATATACCAACGTTTTTTAGTATGTTTCCAATTTAGTTTGGAATCTAGTATGGTTTTGTTTTAAGGCATTACGACTCCATATCCCAATGAATGCATAAGCCGTTTTTTGTTTCGGAAAGGCGCAAGTTAAATGATAGAGTTCATAGTTTGATAAGGTTGATTTCAGGTCACCCAATGGATGAAGGCATGTGGTCTACTATTCTTGGCGCTTTGCAGGAAAGAACCATCCCTAGATGGAGCCTATGTTGTAACAAATATTAAAATTTTGTCTTTTGGTAGCTTAAGAGGAAAAAATTTATAACGTTAGCTACCGAAAGTGCAGACTTTCGGTAGCTTAAATCTCAGATTTCATACGCCCTTAGCTACCGAAAGTGAAAGTGGGAAAAAATGGCCACCTCTCTGTCAAGTGCATCACTAAATGTTTTCTATGTATCATATTCATGTCAAATAATGCCGATATAAGATCCAAATAATGGGTTGTTTACTTATGTTCAGTTTCTATGGTTTGTTTAACGTTTCTTTTAATTAAATGATAACACTGATTGCGCCCCATTCTCATGATCTGAAATTTCACAGTAGTGTAATAGTCACAAGCCAAATCATGCAAAAATACAAGGAGAGAACCCATGGGTGTACCAGGGCCAAACATCTACGATATGACACCAGTGGGTCGAGACCAAGTGTTCAAGCACCACACATTTAGCCACATGGAGGAAGAGCTCACGAGAAAGCATGAAAAGAATGCAATACGCAGCAAGAAAATCACTAGAAGTGTTTTACATAAATGTCACATCACCATTTTGGGGTTTTTTCCATTAGGAATTTTTCCGACGTAGATATTTTAACCACTACCCCATTTTCCCGAAACCCGAAGGCCCGAAATCAGGGTTCCAGCCTCACGCAAAAAACTGCCTTGGGAAAAAACCATTTTTATCAGCCTTGGAGAGGCCATTTTCTATGTTCTAATAGTCGATCGTCATCTACAGATCCTAATATTTCCAATGGTGTCTTCATAATTTCATTTCTATCTTGGGAAGAGAGTCAAAATTCCCCCTCAATATGAGGTTCGTTTTCAGAAATGTGGCGTTTTTTACTATGTTGAGTCATCATTTTTAAATGATGATTCTGAGCGACTGGAGAATCATTTTGAGAAACGGTCGAAGGATTTTGTGCCCAAAACATCATATATCAATATAATTTCTCATTTTTCCTACAGGTGTGACATATTGGGAGAATCGGATCCATCTTCGAGCCCTAATTTGCGAATCTCATATTTTCCTGTTTTGACACATGTTTGTAAAATGCAAATTTGGGGAAAATGAAAATGGATCTCAGGAAAATGAGAGAGGTTTTTTCTCATATTAAATGTATGTATAAAATCCTCTTTCAGTTTATACATCTATCACTATTCGAGAGACACAAAACCATAACCGCAACCCCAGTTTTCAGTAGTTTGGCCCATTTTCTATGGTAGAAAGTTTTAAGAAATTATTGTAACTATTGTTATCTTTTAGATTATGGAGGATTTCGACCTCAATACCTATATGAGGCATATTTGTAACATTTTAAAGAGGGGGGGAAAAGCCCAAGAGCCTTTTGGTGGTTGGGTTTGTAATGCTTTCCTTTTCAACAAATATAGAACATAATGCCAAGAGGTTCTACATTTCGTCACTCTGTAATTTTGTTTTTCCTATATTGTTTTCTCAGGTTTACATTCATTATTTCTTCCTTATTTTACATATTCATCTTGTAATGGATCTAATTCAGTAATACCTCTACTATAGTCATTTATTGGGCAGCCTGTTAGGTTCAGTTTTTCCTCTGTTTATGCTGTGAGCAAAGCAAGACCTGTAGCTTGACTGTTTCTGCCTAATTTACAAGTTATATATAAGCATGTTTGTCTTTCAAAGTTATTTTTCATTCCTCCTTTTAAATAAAGATTAGACTTATCATAATTAGATACCTAACTCTTTGTTTCAATCTTCTTCATATCCTATCCTATATCCATCTTCTTTATTAAATCAATTAGACAAACAAGGGCATGCCTCTTCGTTTCTGATCTATAAATGAGTGAAGGGCCTGTTTCAGACCTAGTTCTAGAAGCCTCTTATGACTGATCAATCAAAAAAAATTATTTCATTTAAAATGTGCTAATCATTGGCTCTATTACAATCTAGAACCAACTCTTGCAACAACAAGTGGTATACTAGGAATTCATGATTGTGTATGAGTAAGAAGCTAACAAGACATAGGAATAAATATAGGAAATGACACATGTTCCCTATGAAAGTATTGTTGGTAGTGTAATGTATGCGATGATCTCCACTCAACCAAACATTGTTGATGTAGTGGGAGTTGAGAAGATACATTTCGACACCTAGGAAAGAGCACTGGACAACTCTCATGAGAGTGTTCAAGTATTTGTGTGGCACAAAAGATTATGTTATATGCTACCAAGGGAATCCTGAAGCTGACAATGAAGTAAATGTAAATGGATTTGTTGATGCTGACTGGGCTAGAGATATGGATCGATGAAGGTTGACCAATGGATATATGTTCAAGATATTTATTGGAGCAATCAACTAAATCTGTAAGCGATGGAAATTCGAATCCTTTCCAATAATAGAATATGAATACATGTAAGCCACTCATGGAAGCAAAGAAGTAGTATGATTGTAATGACTATGTTCAAGGATTAGGTTTGAGGAGAGAGATATAAAGATAAATTATGAAATTCAAAGCGAAATATTTCTGGAAAATAATGAAATGTACCATTCTAGGATGAATAATGAGGTACAATAACATTTCATGAGAGACATGGTGGAAAGAAACAAGGTGCTACAAGAGAACGTAGAAACACTGGAAAACATAGTAGACTGTTTGACCAAGTCTATGAGTGTTGTGAAGTTCTCTTGGTGTAGAGTGCCAATGGGAATTATTTCCCTAGGTCTGTGAACATATTTTCATGTTCTTTTGTATCAATGAAGAAGATAACAAGTGGGATAATTTTAGGTTGTTATATTCTTTGTAGTGAAATAACATTCATCCAACTGTCTAGTCGAGGTTTATCAACTAGGTGAAGAATCGACCAACAAGTTAATTCGAGTTGATGGTTAAGTCGAAGGTCAAAGTGATTGACCAGGAATTTGAAAGTCAAAGTGATCAATAGGAAAGTCTAAGTCGAAGTGGCCAATAGGAGGTTGACATGATTTCAAGTGGAAACCGACTAAATATCGACTAGAGGTTGACTGGTAGTCGACCGATACTCCAATTGAATTCAACTATAACAGAATCTTGAGATTCACGATATTTTTAGTCATTTATCTGCTTGTATCTATAACCCTCTTTGGGAATCATGATTTATGGTTTTTGATGTTGTAGAGCCTATAAACGAGGTGCATTGTAATTGTATTAATTTGATGCTCATGAGAACTATTGTTGGTCATATAGAGGTAAGTCAAATTGGTTGCAGGGTTGTTCTTGTGGAAAGAAAGAGAGTGTGATGGTTATTGTGTTTTAGATGTAGAACAAGGTTAGTCTTATAAATATTTATTCATGAATGAATAAGACAATAAGAGATAAAGACACTCAAGGAATGTTGATTTTTCCATTTGGGTTTCCAAGCTAAAATCTCTGTGTAATTCATTCGTTGTTTATTTCTTGTTTAAATATGTCTTCTCTTTCCTAGTGGTTTAGTGTGGATGTCTATTTCCTAACACTTTCAACTTTGGAAAAATATGGTGTGAATAGTACCCATTAGAACTTATTCATAATGATATCTGTTGTATTAATAAACCTTCATTATAAGGTGTGAAGTACCCCTTTACCTTTATCGATGATCTCACTAGATTTACTTGGATATATTTCTTGAAGAATTAAAGTCACATCTTTGAAAAATTCAAGGAATTTAGGGCATTGGATGAAAAAAATGTGGTCAACAAAGTTACCAACTTAATGAGAACTCTGACCTCAAAACGAGAACTCTAGCCCAAAAATATTATATTTGTGGGTGAAAAACACCAAAATCATCTCCCAAATTAAAAAATGGTACTACCAACAGCAACAATTTTTGGGGAGATGGTTAAAATTGCAACTTGTTCAAAATCACACCCTTGACATTGTGAATAGAACCTTGAAATTGACCCTTGAATCGAAAAATGATGCTACCGGTAGCACCATTTTTGGGGGAGGTGGTTAAAT
>ML780157.1:511410-537090 GCA_009831015.1 Picea engelmannii | reverse complement strand
GCAACAATTTTTGGGGAGATGGTTAAAATTGCAACTTGTTCAAAATCACACCCTTGACATTGTGAATAGAACCTTGAAATTGACCCTTGAATCGAAAAATGATGCTACCGGTAGCACCATTTTTGGGGGAGGTGGTTAAATTTTCAACTTGTTGGAACTTGTTTGAAATCACACCCTTAACATTGTGAACAAAACCATGAAATCGTGAATTTGTTGGACATACTGCACTTTGGTCATGGTAAACAGATTAATGGATGTGTGAAGAAACTCCTAGCAAGGGTGCATGGAGGAATTATTTGGATGGATAGGCTAGTGCCTATCAATGTTGACCTAATTGCAACAATCACAGGGCTACCCATGGATGGGGAGAATCCAGAGCAGTATTAAGAGGACAAAACGAAGGCAAAAGCATCTCGGATGAAATAAAGGAGAAGTATGGAACAAAGAGAGGCAACATGGGAATCATGATCAATCACATGAACGATCCTGTGACACGATTTGCAACAATTCTATTAGGTTTCAAATTAATGCGCAAATGTAGAAAGGACGAGGTACCCGCAGGCATAGTAGCAGCTGTAACGCAATGCATGAAGGGGAGATTGATGAGTTGGGCCCCGTATCTATTGAATTTCTTTCTAGAATATTACAAGGATGCACAATATTAGGGCTCTGAGTTACACTACTCATGGTTACTCATCCTCATTTCATTGGTGGGATGGAAAGAACCCACATACAATCTGTTCTTTATTTCTAAAAGTTTTTTTTTTTAGAAAAAAGGAATATGTTTACGAGTTTGTTTTTCCAATTTAATTATTTTATAAATGTGAATTATTAAAAAAAAATAGTTAATACATAAATTATCAAGTAATAACACTTTTAGATATAGCAGTTCATTTTCAGTGTTTTATTTGTGACGATGCTAGTGGTCAAGGATGCAATTTCAATTACATCATAGTTTTAACTCTAAAAAAAAGGTGATGCTACTAGTAGCATCACTTTTTGATTCAAGGGTCAATTTATGGGTTCTGTTCGCAATGTCAAGGGTGCAATTTCAAACAAGTTGCAAATTTAACCACCTCCCCAAAACCCGGTGCTACCAATAACATCACTTTTTGATTCAAGGGTCAATTTCAAGGTTTTATTTGCAATGTCAAGGGTGTGATTTCGAACAAGTTGCAATTTTAACCACCTTCCAAAAAATGGTGCTACCAGTAGTACCACTTTTTGAAATACCGGTAAAAATAACCACTCTAAAAAAATAAGAACTATGGAGAGTTATCGTTAAGTTGGTAAGTGTGTTGGTAGACCTATAGAGTGTTTGAGGTCTAATAATGGAGGAGAGTATGTGCATCGAATGTTTGAAGAATATCTTCCTCAATCAATTATTTCTTAGTAGAGGCCCATTCCTCATACTCCTGAATGGAATGGCATAGTAGAAAGAAAGAATTGAACTTTGGTCAAAATGGCTCGATGCCTTTTGTAAGAAAAATATTAAGTTTTGGGCTGAAGTTGTTTACTGTGCCAACTATATCCTGAATTGTATTCCGAATAGAGTTGTCAATTCTATGACTCCAAATGAGATATGGTGTGGAAAGAAGCCCTCAATTTGTCACTTCAAAATATTTTGATGTATTTCTTGGGCCCACACGTTGGATGACTACAAGAATAAATACATGTAAAGAGTCATGCTTGCGTCATGATGGGATACTTTGAAGAATCCAAATCATATTGATTGTTTGACCACATCAAATAGTAAATTTTTATTAGGAGAATTGTCCTTTTTGATGAGAGGTCTTTAGGAATTAAGTTGTTGAATTTTTCTTCTCTCTTATTACAATATTATCCTTTTGATATCATTTATGACCATGCATATTATGTTCTTTTTTTTTTCATTCCAGTCGAGTAGTCAAACTACTTTCCTAATTTGACTGAAGAGATGATCTCTATTTCTAGGTTCATTGGTCCTCGTTATGTTCTGACTAAAACTTTTACTTCTCTAATTAACTTTATGAAGTGAATGTACATTCACCATCCCCTTATCTCCCTCAGTGGGATGTGTTGGCACAAAATCGAGACTGGGGTTCTTGGAGGTTACCAACAAAGGGTACATTTGTAATCTAGGAGCGCTAGCATATTCAACCTTCTGCAAGGGAAGGATATCTCACCTAAAGCATAGTCGAGACGTGTGAGGTGAAGTGAGTCAAAGAGAATGCATCATCGGGTTCAACATTACCATGTTCAGATTCATACATTGATACATAGAGACAGTCATAGTCAGTGATTAAATGCTAAATATACATGACAAAATTAATTGTGTAACATAGAAACTATAGATTCATACACATTCTAACAAAATTTTAGGGCCCAAACAATCCATTATATTTTTAGCACCTCAAATTTTCCATACAATGAGTACATCTCTCATACAATTGCTTATGCAGTGGAATCTATTCTCAGATACCCATTACAGACTCTCAAGCTTTCTACACAAGAACAATAACATTCAAAACCCCTTTATAATAGCTTTCTAAGACTCACTCAATAAAAATAGTGATAATAATAATCCATAGTAACAACCGTTTCCCTATTTACATAGCTTCGTATTTATAGTTTTCCCTCAGGCGCTTCTTGAATCGTTGATGCCGCTATCTTTCCCATTTTTTCCTTGCATGCACTCGAAGATATTTTTCTTTCTCCACTTCTCATCCATTTGGAACATCATTATTTTTATTCTTTTCACTATTGTTACACTTTAGAGTTATCTTCCTTCTCATATAACTATTTTTCGCCACTTCAACTCTTTCACTGACATGTTTCACTTTTTGCAAAAAATTAGGATTTCCATAAAAATGGATACTTATCAAAATAGAGGGCCCAATAGGCCTTGACCACAATATTTGAATCATCCAGATTCAACCTTCCACTTCCTTCCCATGACCCTCTTCAAATGGAGGGCCCAAATCAGGCACAATTATGAGGCCCTGTTGGCGGAAGTTGTCATAGTGCTCCACATGGTCCTACCATTTTCTTGCTAAGATCGAGGATACCATAACAAACTGCTAGGTGATGGCCACATTGGGATCCTTTGGTTTAGTATCCAATAGTATGTTCCATTCAATTTCATCAATGGAATCAAGTTGTTTCATTTGGATATACTTATATTGCACTGTAGGCGGAAATGTTATGATCTCTTTCTCAGAGGCCCAAGTAGACTCATCCATTGCATATAGTCTTTTGTCTTCAACTTGGATCTCTGCAAACTTAGATGCATGCTCAACCGGGTCAGTTATGTCTTGGGCTTCCGCATTCATTCGGTTGAGTTGTACGTGCAACTCTTCAATTGTATTACTCTGTTGTTCCAGTAAGATGACCATGTCAAAGAGTTAGTGACATTCATATGCACGTGAATGAAGAGAGGAGAGGATGTGATCTCCCTTTGTGACTTCATATGTGACATTTTGTATAATTTCTTGGGGCTGCTCCTTTTCCTTCAACTTGATTTTCTACAATTCCTATTGAAATTTGTTGGTCCTCGCTGCTAGTTGTGACCATGTGTCAACAATGAGTTCAATTCATTGCAGAGGCACAATTGGGGTGATATCTTCAGGGAGCTCCATTGAAACCTATCTAAAAGTGGGCCAAACTTGCAAAAAATTGTCAGAAATGGTCGCAAATGTAGACTCATCCTTTATACTCAATCCCTTCTCATGTTCTTTGGCAAATGATGCTACAATGATGTATGCGCATATCTATTATAATTGTTGGGTGAGATATTCATTCGTATGCTCGACTGAAGAAATCCTCTACTCAAGTTGATTCGAGGAGGTTCGGATGAGATGAACAATCTAGGGAGTGGACCAAGCCGTGAGATCTCCACTGGTGAGGGACTAATCCAAGGGAAACCATGAAGCTAGTGGTTGGACACTATAAATATATCACTTAGATAAATTGGGGGTGCCAACATTGTCAACACTAGGTGAAGTAGTGCATAGGTTGCAAATAATCATATATTTAACCTCAGGAGCAAGTGTCCTAATCGCATCGATGCACTTGAGGCACAATTCTAAGATTGTGTGACACTATTGCGGATCCTATAGCATAGAATCAATATGTTCCTTAACAAAATTCATACTATGAGTCGAGTGGGTATCTTCTTGGGTGTCCATCATGTTAGTGTGAGGATCTGGACCCATCTGCTCCTACACCTCTAGTACTTGAGTGGGTTCAAGATCAGGGTTGTGCTCCGACAGGGTATCAAGTTGAACATGGACTTGCAAAAATTTGAGAAAGGTGGGAAACTTGGGGTGAAAATATCCTACGATAGTGGAAAATGGGTCACTAGATTCGATCCCCGTATTGTCAAGGTGGGTGTGGGCAGGGGATGGTGCAGTAGTGAATGGGACATCAATAAGAAATCTAGGCTTTTGGTTGGTGAGTTCCTCAACAATAAGGGTATATTTTGGCTTAGGTGGGGGGTCATTGATAATGGTTATAATAGGCACCGAGCAGGGAACAAGGGTAGTGATCCTCATCGGAGGTGTAAGGGAAGATAGAGGAATGGCCTCTATGATAATGGGATCAGTGGTAGACTTGGAAGGAGAATCAATGCACGATTTCTTTATAGGAAATGCAAAAGCAAATACTTTGTGTAATTGCTTACCATAGATGGTGGTGTTGTTCATGATGTAGGAGAATGTGATCCGAACTATCCCCCTAAGTGGTGTTTCCTCTTCACCTTCATATTCCCCTTCCTTTGATATTGATGGAGTCTAATATCTCTTTGTCGATCTAGGGGCTGCATCAAGTGTCTACGCAGGAGTGAACCGTTGCGAGATGGGAGGCATCGAATAGTAAATACCTAATCTTTTATTTTCCTTTGTAACTCTCAGCCATGCCATGACTTCCTTTTCCAAGAGGGCCTCATCTAGGTAGAAAGACAATGGTGTCATATGGAATAGTCTTGGAGCAGTGACGAGAGGTCGCACAAATGTATTGTCCCAATTCATGTCCAACCAAAAATTATGGGTATGTTGGTGGAGTAATTTCTAGGGAATCCTCATCCTCTGGGTAACTATGATGATGTTGTTGTACACTACAGAAAGGAGACATCATGGTATGTTGCATTGGTAGTGAAAGCATGCTAAGATTTGAACAACATGGAAAGGAGGATGCCGGGAGTTGAGGAGAGAGAGAATCTTTCTGGTCCCTTCCATTTTCACATCACAAAAGAAACCAATAGGTATCCATAGAGAAAGTAAGTGGACCGCTCATGCGCATATACACAGGCCTGCAACATTTTTGTAAGTAGGTACTTACAACATTTGAGTTGGGATTCTTCTCTGTATAAATCCTCCACAAAGATACTATTAAGCATGCACTCAACCTTAGAATAGTTCTTCATGACCTTGCCAACAATTATATAATAGTCACAATAGACCTTCTCATCGTTGACTATGTCGATATGTGCTCCACAACCTCCTCGTTGGGTGCCATAATTGTGGTCATGCTTCCCTGAGCCCTAGAAGACTTGTGTGATGTATTTCCCTTCCATGGAGAGATCAATCAACTTGTGAATATTGTTGACATGGATGGGGTAGGCCTAGTCCATCCACAAGGCACCATTGTGCAAAAAACTAATGAGGAATTTGGTACATCGTGAAACATCGCCAATGGTTACAAACACACGTAGGTCATGCAAATTTCTCAACATAGAGTCCTAGAGGGGAATGTATGACAATTTCCACTCCCAATGCATCTCACTAGTCAATAGTGGTGAGAAATCCATGAATGTGTGAACAACAATCTGTGGAAATTATGCTACATCTGTGAAGTCGATGTCCAACAATCGATTTTTCTCTCCTTTAATGTGGCGATCACCTATAAATTCAACTCGGGGATGGATGAACTTCTATAGAACTACATCTTTGGGAATGTCTCTTCGACCATAGGTACTAACCATCCTAGCAGACCTATGTTGGTAGACAAATAAAACTAGTGGATAGAGGTGTGGGTGTGGGATCACAGGATTCTAGAGGGCCTCTAAGACTAGGTATGAAAATAACTTGAGTATAAAATGATAACGTTGAGAAATCAGGTAAATATGAGTACATATGCAATATTTGGGAGGTTACATGACTAGCAGACATTAAGAGATACAATGTGGAGGCAACATCACATGTTCCCATCTAATGCGGAAAAATATAAGGGGGTATTTAGGAAATAAATAGAATACGTGAGAACCTGGTAGTGGGACAGTCGATTAAACAAGAAATTAATTAACGCACCAGGAATTAGTCGGAAATGTACTGGAAGTTGTTGGGAGTTAAATGACTCTTACGGGTAATGACGAGAATGTGACTAAAAAGGTACCAATGGTAGTTAATGAGCAAAGTGAAAGAGATAGGGAGAAAATTTCGAACTTGGAAGTTACTAAATTTGAAAATATTTGATTCTAACCTCCCAAACCACAAAGACGATATCCGGGATGGACATAATAACAATGACAACTAGAATCTAACACAAGAGACAACTATAAACTTCAGCATGTTATCGACTAAAAAGGAAAACAACAAAAAATATGAAAATCCTACCTATTGAATTCACCCCTAGTGATAGGAGTGTTGTGAACTTTTGTTGATTAAGTAGAAACATAGGGATTTAGGCCTGCGTAATTCACCCATCCTGCAGGAAGAATGGCATAGAGTTTCAAGAGTCTGACAGCTCTGAAATCATGGATTTCCACAACTATAAAGGGTCTGAGGAAATTCATTTTTAATTTCCCCAGATGCTTTTGCTACTTGTCATATAAAAAAATTTGATCAACCTGCACAAATAACTTGGTCTTAATGTTCTTGTCATGCCAATATTTATGTCGAGCCGTCTCCATTGTTTGATGAAACTTGGCCAAAATAGGGCTTCGTCCAATGGCAACAACTCTATGAACCATTCCACAACTGATTCATCATCTTTCATGTGAGTGACAAGTGCAATACAAAAACTTGGAGTGATTAACTCGGTGGGTGCAAGTACTTCTCTACCATAAACCAGTTGGAATGGAGTATAATTACGTAGTTTATTTGTAGTAGTCTTGTAACCCCATAACACTATTGAACCCTACCATCCTAGTTGTCACTATTTGCGAAACATAATTTGGTAAATTGTCTCTCTAGAATCGTGTTAAAGGCTTCAACTATACCATTTTCTTGTGGATGATACAAGCTAATTTTGTGATGTTGAATTAGGAACTTTTGAGTGAGAGTGGCTACAATATCGTTCATGAAATGTGCACCCTGATCACTGGTCAAACTCTGAGGAAAACTAAACCTAGTGATGATCCAGGAGGATCTCCACACAAGGAATTATTATTTTGCATACCATGGAGAAGATCATTAAAATATGGAAAATAATAATTAATGCTCATGAATGAATTAATTAAATTGTAAAAATGATTAATACTTAAAATGAGTATGAGAAACTCATGTATTAGTCATGCACATTGGAAAAATGATTAATTCTTGAAGTGAGCTTGAGAATCTAATGTATTATTCATTTAATTGTAAAAAGGGAGATTAGTTTTGAGAATCCAACTCACAAATTAGTTTCCTAATTTTAAGGGGAAATTGGTTTCCTAGTTTTAAGGAGTAAGTTAAGGGTTTCATGAGTTGTTTTGGACTCTTCCTCACTTTATTACAAGTGGTTTCCTAGTATCAAGGAGGAAGTTAAGGATCTCATGAGTTGGTTGAGATGCTTTCTCATTTTTGTCCTTGAGTGGTTATGAGATCCTAATTTTGTGGATCTTGTCTCCTTGGATAATGGAGACTAAGGAAACTATTTAAACTCATTATTGGGAGAGATTTTGGAGAGTTCTTTGAGGAGAGAATCAAGAAATCATGCTTGTGGTTTATAAGCCCCTTCATTGGGAGAGTTGATCCCCCTCCATTGGGGAGAATGTGTTCCTTCTGGTGTCTAAAGAAATGTCACTTATGTAAATACCTTCGATCATGTGCCACATTTTGTGAGAATATTTCATCCCTTTCAAAGGAAAGATAATAAAGCGATTTTTATTCCAAGAAGATCTCGAGACATAGCCAGGATGTCCTAGTGAACTCCATTAACAACTCAGTGATATCTTGTCTCTTTTTTTCTTATGCATGTTTTGTTTATGCAATTATTATTATTAAATGCATTAAGTAATGGATTATGAGACTATTAAATTCACCAAGTTAATATTCAATTTGGATCAAGCCTTCATACGTCCATCTTTTCATCTTTGATGCAATCGAGTTCAATAGATCTGCAATTGTAAATCTAACCTTCATTAAGTGGCCTAGAACCAAGTCAAGTTTGGTATCAATGTCACCTCGGTTTCAGATCAAGTGGTATTAGAGTAGGATTTAAAGGGATTGCAGGTGTTGAAGACACGATGGAAAAGACACCAAATCAGGTATGGATCAATGAGCTATAGGAAATCAACCAGAGGATTCAAGCAGAGAATGTCGATTTGAAGAAGATTTTGTGAGATGCAGAAGAAGAGAAGCAAAGATTGTGACTTCAACTACAAGCCACAAAAGAGGCTTGGGAAAAGTTAAAAGGTTATGAAGGCTTAGAAAATCCATCCCCCACACCTAACCCAGAAACGGTAACTGAGGTAAACAATACTTCTTCATTTTCATGTTCTTCTCCTCATGATGATGATTTTGGTGCTTTTGAAAAGCACACTACAGGAATTGGCTTGAATCTAATGAAGAAAATGGGATATGAAAGAGGATTACTTGGAGCCAATGGCCAAGGAATTATGAATCCCATTGAAGTGGTGGAAATACCTCCATATGCAGGATTGGGCTATTTCAGAAAGGAAGTTAGAGAATGCTCCAAAACCACAGAAGCAAGAGAGGCCTCAAGTGACAAGTTTGAATCATAGTAGGTTGAGAGCACATCATACCTTTCTAATGATTGTGATTATGAGTCATATCCAAAGGGAGACAAGTGTTACAAAAGGGGAACTCAGGAAATATCTCCTCACTATACCTACACCAAAGACAACCAAGCAAGGTATAAAAAGTCTCATTATTCAAATGTTCCTTTTGATTACAAACAAATTGGCAATGTAAAGAAAATTTTATGGTATAGAAAACCATGTACATTTTGCGGCTTGAATAACCATGTTGTTTCCAAGTGTTGGAAAAGAATGGATTTGTACAGGAAGGTTATGGAAACTAGGAAGAAGACAAGACATGAAGACCCTTATCCACATCAAGAGAAAAATAAGAGCATGAAAACATGGGTAAAGAAGAACCGTTGCACCCATTACAATAAGCATGGACATCGGGAAGCCACATGTTGTACACTCCATCCAGAGGTGCATCCCAAGAAGGAAAAATTTGGGCAAGAACCTATGAAGGAACCAACCAATGAAGCAGCTCAGAAAGGAAGACATATATAGGAAAAGAGACAATTCGAGAGGGAGAACCTTTTCGTCTTGATGACTGAAAGGATGGGTAGAAATTTTGAGTTAGTTGATAATGGCCATCATTGTAAATCACTTGTTACTTCTAAGACCCCATAGAAGGGAACATTTATAAAATTAATGAGATTTTCACTTATTCATGCAACATAGTGATATTTTAGGCCTTTTATTTGAGTAATCGAGCCATAGGGCTCCAAAATAGCTCAAAAATCAAAGTAACTAGAATTCGATGAAAAAAACACCAAGTCAAAGACCTCAACGAGAGCTTTCCAAAGGCACAAATGACATCTCAAATGGATTCAGGATGACAAAGTTATGGCCATATGAAATTTTCATCAAAGAGGCGAAACTGGTGAAATCCGTACAGTGTTGATGTCACCATGTTGACGTGGCAGCACGAGAGCCCACCACATGTCATTTTTACGGATGATTTGGAAGGTCGTATGATGATGCAACAATTGACGTGGCAGGTACAAATGGTAGTATGGATGTTGACGTCAACATGACATGTGGCTTCCCGAGAGCATGACACATGTCACTCATTTTCAGTATTTTTGAGGTATAGTTGGACAAATAAAAAAGTTCCATGTGGCACTGTACGGACGCCACATAGTAGTATGGTTGTGATGTGGTAGATGACAATAGTGGATGATTGGGTGCTGATGGTGTAATATAGATGATGAAGTCAGCATGAAGTGGCATGTTGAATAGGCATTGACGTGGTAGTATGGATGTGACATTAGCATGACATGGCATGTTGACTGGGCCCTGATGTGGTAGTATAGATGATGATGTTAGCATGATGTGGCATGTTGAATGGGAACTGACATGGCAACATGGATGATGTCAACATGACATGGCATGTTGACTAGCTGCTGATGTGGAAGAACATACAGATGCTGTGGTAGTATTACATTAGCATGACGTCAACAGGGTGACGTGGTAGCACAAGAGGATGCCACGTGTCAACTAGAAATGGCTCTTATGGCTGCCACTTGGGCCAAATTAAAAATTCCATGTCATACTCCTAGGAGGTGTCATGTGGCACCTCCCAGAGGCCTCCACATGAAAGAACCATACCTTGACATGTTTTTCAATATTTGTATAGGAATTTAATGCAGGTCGTAAATAATGTTGGCACATAAATCGAGCTAGAGAGCCCAGGGGGTATGGAAGTCAAATTGACATAATTGGATGAAAGTGCAGTCATTTTTGCATGATTTTTTACCACAAATCCACTGATGTAGTCAGAATTTGTATCAGAGAAGAGGATTTTCAAGTCTCATGACTGGATCCCAATTTTTTCATTAATGCATGACACATTTTTCGAGGCAAAGAGCCCAAGGGGGTCCAGAAGTGACAGTGATGGAATTTGATGAAAGTATAGTCATTTTTGCATGATTTCTTACAACGAATCCACTGGTGTAGTCAGAATTTGGATTTAAATAGTGGATTTCAAGGCTCATGGAAGAAACCCACTTTTTTCATTAATGCATGACACAAACTTCGAGGAAGAGTTTCATCTTTCAGAACAGATCAAGTTTACAGTAAAGAGTTGCAGAATGAAGAGAAGAACCTATTAGTGCTATGTATGCCAAGATTTGACTATATCATTGAGCGCCTTGGCATGGAAACCAATGTATGTTGTATGCATTTATGGTTTTTTCCTCTTTTTGGAAATTGTAAAAGGATGAATGTATGTTGAAGATTATGTTTATCTTTGAGTTTTGCAGTAGGGTAGAAAGATCTGAATTATTGTAGGAAATTAAGTGTTTGAGCATTACACGTAAACCAAGATGATGTGGTAAGAGCCCATTTTGACACTTCGACAAAAAGTGGTCATGCGTACAGTAAAAAATATTATAATTACAAGGTGAGTGTGATGATGGTGGAATTTTCCTTATTTATTATGTTGCACATGTTTGTAATGGGGGGTTTAAAAACCACATAGTTTCCCACTAGTGCACATTTGGGGGTATTTTCCTTAATGTTAATGATGTAAAAGGTTGTATTTAGTCACTCTTGAAAGTGATGATGAGAGTGAGTGACATTTTGTTCTATGCCTAAACCTTGTTGTAGCCACTATTGAGTGAGAGGCATTGTTTTTCCTATGTTGGATTACTGAGAGGGTGGTGAATCAATAATAGGGCCTTTTAATCCTTTTTAACCACAATATATAAGTATTGTTTATATTTGTGATCAATAAACCAGTATCATTCAACAAGTGTAAATAATATAAACCATGAACAATGAGCAATCATAAACATACACAATACACCCATATTTTTACGTGGAAACCCAATGCGAGAGAAAACCAAAAAATTATTTTTCTTATATGTATTTAATAATTACATTCATTGGAACACCAAATTTCTTCGTTTTCTAGCTGCAACTGGAAGGAGGCTCCAACCCCCTATATTTTCAGGCTACAACCTGAGGGAAGCTCCAACTCCCCAATTATCTAGCTACAAACTGAAGGAGGATACACCCCCCTATGTTCTCTGGATACAATCGGAAGGTGGCTACAACCACCTATCATTTCCTTGTCTTGCTGCCCTGAAATATAAGTAAAATGATGAAACCACCGCCACACTGTCACTATGATATATAACACTATAAACCTGTACCAATATGTGCCAACAACCTGTCACCAAATTAATCAAAAATATCCCCCTTTGGAATTGATGGAAACACTTTGATGCAACAGTGAAGTCATACCGCTCATGGTCCCCTTGTGGCCATCGCTCCCCCTTGAAACATGCCTCTGTGATCTCTCTCAAAGAATATAACTCTCTATCATGCATATGATGAATCTCTGCCCCTTTGACATCAATGTAAAAGGTAATCCTCGTAACTGAACTGTCCTTGGGGCTACTCCCCCTGACTGAACTCTTTCTAAAACTTCTCCCCCAAATTGAACTGTCCTCTTTATGGTGCATCTTCATGTAAATCTAAGACATATAAGATAATCATTCAAAAGAATTCATTTTGGAGTAGAAATTACTTCGAGTCTCTATTGAAGATAATCAAAAGATTCCCTTGGAAGCGGTTTTGTAAATATATCTACAGCCTGTTCTTTTGTTCCCACATATTCAACTCTAATGTTCTTCTCTGTAATTTGTTCTTGTAGAAAGTGATACTTTATTGGAATGTGCTTCGTCTTGGATTGCATCACTGGATTCTTTGAGATATTGATGGTGGTTGTATTATCACAATATATTGGAATGGGCTCATCATACTCAACCTGTGTATCAGTTAGATTTTGTTTCATCCATAGAACCTGTGTACAACATCTTGTTGCTGCAATATACTCTACCTCTGTTGTAGACAATGATACTGATGATTGTTCTTGCTTATCCAAGATACTAAACACTCACCCAAGTAGAATTCTACTCCACTTGTACTTCTTTGGACATCAATGAAACCTACCCAATCTTCATCTGCATAGGAAATAAGTGATAGATCCTTTCCTTTTGGATACCATAATCCAAACTCTTTTGTACCCTTGAGATATCAGAATATCCTCTTTACTACTAGAACACATGATTCATTTGTTCTTCTTGAAATCATGTCAGCTGTCCAACTACCTGCATTACATATGGTCTCCATGTTGTTACATAAAGTAAGTTTCCAATCATTGACCTATATTGCCTCTGATATGTAGACTTTGAATCATAATATTTACTTAACTTGCAATTGTTTTTCATAGGATTATTGATTGGTTTGCAATCTTCAATTACAAACCTTTTTAGCATTTCTTTGATATACTTAGTTTGAGAAATAAAAATTCCTTGGTTGCTTTGAAATATCTGAAAACCCAAAAAGAGGGATAGTTCTCCAAGTAATGACATTTAAAATTCATTTTGCATGTCTTTTGCATTTTTTTGTCTTAACCTGTCATCATCACTTCCAAAAATAATATCACCAACATAAACTTCAATTAATAAAATTCTCTCTTGATTTACCTTGATGTAGAGATTGATGTCTGCATTTCCTTTTCTGAACCCTTGCTGCTGTAGATATTTGTCCAGTCTATAATACTATTCTACGGGGGCATGTTTTAAACCATATAAGGCCTTTTTCAATCTGCAAACATAATATTCATTATCCGACAACATAAATCATTTTGGTTTCTCAATGTAGACTTATTCTTATAGTTCCCCATTCAGAAAGGATGATTTCATTTCCATATGATACAATTTAATATTTTTGGAGCATGCATAAGCTAGGATCAATCTGATTACTTCCATCCTAGAAACTAGGTCAATTGTCTCTTCAAATTCGATACCTTCAACCTATGCATATCCTTTACATACCAATATAGATTTTTTCATGGTAACTTGTCCATCTTCATTCAATTTATTTCTAAAGACCCACTTTGTGCTGATCACATTCTTGTACCTTGGTCTTGGAACCAATTCCAAAGTGTAATTCTTCTCTAACTGATCCAACTCTTCATCCATGACCTTTATCTAGAATTCATCCTTGATGGCTTCTTCAGTTTGGTTCAATCAGGGATAAGAATGCTAGGTGTAGTTGTTCTGGTGAACGAATTCTTCTTCTAGTCTCAACTCTTGCATCTTTGTTCCCGATAATTTGATCTGAGGGATGATTCTTCTATATTCCTTTGTTAGGTGTATTTGGAGGTACTTGTTGTTCTTTCTCTTCTACTTATATCTGATCTTCTTCATCTTCCCCTTTTGTTTCTTCTTCATCCTTTGCTTCTTCTTCGTAAACTTGTTCCACTAAATCCTTTTCTTCTTCCTTTATTTTTCCTCTACCCATCTCATAAACTGTTACATTGATGCTTTCCACAAGTTTTTTGAGACATATATTGTCACATTTGTACGCTTTCCTTGTACTCAAGTACCTAAAAAACATGTTTTTTTCCACACGAGAATCAAACTTTCCCATTCCATCATCTTCTCTTTTGATGTAGCATTTGCCTCCAAAAACACTGAAGTGCTTCATATTTTTTGGTCTTCCTTTCCACAACTCATAGGGAATTTTATCACTATTATTTCTCATCATTACTATGTTTTGAATGTGAACTATTGTATGTACTTCATGTGTCCAAAAGATTGTCAGAAAGTTGGCTTATGTTAATGGATAGTTAGTTTGGACTGTTGGTGGTCATTGATGTCAACCCTTGGAGAGTGATATTTTCGATTGATTTCAACCCTTAGTGATTGATGTCAACCATTGGAGAAGTCCGGTAGTGAATTCTAGTAGCACAAAGGAATGGGTAAGGTACCCAAGTCTGTTTGAGGTATAAAGGAATGAAGATCAATGAATTTATAGGTAATACTATTCTAGATGGATAATATATGTCATTCCATTTCTAGTGATATGTGGAATGTCACATAACTCCTCATGGTTAGAGAGTTATGGCCATATGAAGTTGGAGGAACCCTCATGAGTTATCTAGAAGCATCTAGAAGGTCAAAGAAGTCAATTATTCTAGAATCTCCTAGAAGGAGTGTACTAGTCAAATTGATGGTAACTAGGATTTAATCATGGGTATAGTTGTTGCATTAAGAAAATAATTAAAAATAAATTAGTTGCAAAAATAAGTTGTGAGTTTGGTAATTAAGGTAAAGTATTTGGTTTATGGATAGAGTGTTGAATTGTTAGATAACTTTTGATGGTTATATTGTTGTATTTCTTTTGTATATGGTTGAGGTACATGTTGGGTATATGGTTGAGAAAAGTAGTTGATGTGTTGGCACATACATGAGGTGTATAGTTGATGATGTTGGAACATCTTGATGAGTCATAGTTGATGTGTATTTGATGCATGATTGGTACATACTTGGTACATGGTTGGAGGCATTTGTTAGTAGTATTCTTGACACATCATTTATGGATGATGTAGAATACTTGTCTTGGCATATTATTAGAAGCACATATTGATCTTGGTGATGATTATGAGTTGTTGTGATTAGTTGATACACATCTTGGTGATATTGTGCATATGGTTGAGAGTTGTATTGGTGATTGATCTTGGTGAGTAGATTTGATTTGGTTGATAATATTCATGAGACAGGTTATTGTGATAGGTTGTTTGGACATGTTGTTGTAACAAGTTATTTGTACAGGTTTGGTGCATGTTTGATGCACTTGTTGATGGTACAGATTGAGGTACAGGTTGATGCATGGTACATGTTGGTTCAGGTTATTGGTACAGGTTTTTTGGTGCAGGTTGATTGGTACAAGTTGTTACAGGTTATTGGTACAGGTTGACAGTGATAGGTTGATGGTGGAAATGGTTGATTCGGTGATAGTGACAGGTTGTCTAGATTTGGCATTTATATTTCAGTGAGGTTGGATAGGGCAAGGATTGGTGGTTGTAGCCACCTTATGGATATATCCAGAAGAACCAAGAGATCCTGAAGAGAGCGATCAACTTTTTCATTCACAGATGTGGGTGAAGGGGATCCCGCTGCATTTTATTGTTGATAGCAGAAGCTAGAAGAACATTATCTTAGCAAAGGTTGTTAAATATTTGGTATTGTCGACAACACCACACCTGCAACCATACAACATCAGGTGGCTTGGCCAAGGATGATATCTTCATGTCAACCAAAAGTTTTGATTGTCATACAGAATCCATCCCTTCAAGGATGAGGTATTATGTGATATTTCCCTATTAGATGTCTGTGGTGTTCTCTTGGGCCAACCATACATGTGGAAGTGCCATGTTATCTATGAGTCTCGACCCTATAGTGTCATTGTTACTCTGGGAGTCATATCTACAGGATACCAGAGGTAGTTTTGATTACCATCCCACCAAAATAGTTTTGCAAGGTAGTATCTAATACTACAAAATTTAGATTCTTCACAATCTATTCAAAAGGTGAACAGAAGGATACTGCAACCACTATCATCTCGGACCAAGAACCTTCTATCCAATAGAAGCAGGTCGACAAGATTGCAACAGAGCACAAAGATTCCTTATTCACACTGTCATATCAGGTAGTTCAAATGGTTGAACAAGGTCAACCCCGCCAACAATAGGTTCATGAAAACCTTCTAGAAATCGAGCAGCGCGACGTCTCCAAAAAGGAAAGCAACTCACCAAGATTCATATTCAACAAATGGTTCCCTCTCTCCCCCAGGAACTCAATGAAATGGATACCATTGATTCTTAAGGAGGGAGAATTTATCCAGGTAGATTTCAGTGGCCATCCACCTATCCATGAGCTCGAGAAACAATTTTCCATCTTGGCAGTTTTTCGACAGTTTTTCGGGTTCCAAACTTTTGGGGTCGTTTTGAGGTCCTAAACGATGTTTTTTAGGGATTTGGGGCCCAAGTAATTGATAAAATCACTAACCTAGGCCAATACAAAATTGTTCTTCTCGGCTAGATCTTTCCAACGATGTATCAAGAACCCCAAAGAGATATTTTATACAAATGTTATGCCCTCGGGAAGTTGATGTATCAACTACCCCCATCGGGGCCCGCAAACCTTTTGGATTTTCATCTTCCGGGGTTAGGGTTTTGGATTTTACTTATGTTAAAAATTCTTATGGAGCCTCATTGTAAGAATCAAATTCTTGTGAATGACAGTATCCATCACATCTCTTCTTAGAGATAAGATACCACCATTCTAGCGAGTCTTTCACTTTGTATTTTTACAGTTCTATACATTTCGCACATTAATAAAAATTGTGTATTATAGTATCTGTTTGTTTATATATATGATATATTTCTATTATATTGTTGGATATCAGATACATCTGTGTACATTTATTTATTATATCTCCCCTTTCATTTCGTGCCGAAAATAATCTGGATCACATACCTAATCTCATATTCGTCTAGCTGAGAATTCAACTGAAGTTCTCTGTCAACTCTCCTCTTCCTTCTCTATATCCTACTTGTGTTCCATTCGGGAAGGTTAGCAACAATGGGTTCTTTTGAATTTCCTCCAGTTCCTAAGGCCCTTTTTATTGTGTTCCACAACTACCCAGTGATTTGTTCATCATCCAAAATGTCAAAAAATAGATGTAACCACAAGTCAACATCCTTTTGTTACATACCTGAGGGATCTATCTGAGTAAGTGATTCTCCAACGATTTTTGGATGATGAATATTTGGATTAAAAATTAGTTCTACAACCTAAATCATTGAAGAACTAGACAATTGTCTGAACATTTCCACTACATTCTTAAATAATTTATTCTTCCTTACAGGATTGTACTTAGTATTCTTAGGGACAACCTTTTGAATCTTGACCTGATGAGGATTTTCATTATCAACACCAGTCTTGGTTCCACCTCCAGTGACAATGTTAATATTAGGCACTCTTCCCTCAACTATAGGTCTAGGCTCATAATTTATTAGATTATCTCCTCTTTTCCTTATGTGATATTCACATTTGGCAATCAGATTCAAACAATATTAAGTGGAGTGGGTATTATTTCTATAGTGGGCACACCATGGTATTCTTAGGAGTGGACAATCCCTTGTGAGATGCTATTTCTCATCACAGTTGTAGTAGCAACCCAATCCCCCTCTGCTATTCCATCCTCCTATGAAATTTCCTCCACCTCGATGATCTCCCCTGAACCCTTGAGGATTTTCGTTAACTCTAAATGAGAAACAATCCAATATGTTAGCTAGAGAATCCAAATATCTACATTGGTTGGTACTATCAGTATGGGGCCCATAAAATTCACAATATACTTTATTCGAAACATGGGTGTAATTTTGTAGAATAGGGCAGTGCCTTAGAGAGTGCCCATGACTTCTATAGATCTCACAATACTCATTTTTTATTCCTCCTTGATGAGTCAAGAAAGCATGGTATTGAACATGAATATGAAATGGAATTATAGTAGTGAATTTAAAAACCCCTCCCGATGGTCCTACTAGTGGAGAAATTATCGGGTGAGGTAGGGGTCCTGCATGCCTCAATCTTGGATATTCACTTGTTGTATGGCCTTTAGTATAATAACCAATACACCATACCTACGGTCAATCTACTATGGGAAGGATAAACTCTTGGATATTTCCAGTTAATGAAGATATATGTCCTTGCTATTTGCATGACATTGTGATCTTTAGGTGGTGTCATCACCCATAAGCTTCCATATTAGACTTCCATAGCCTCAATATTTAGGGCTTGTTACAACACCGCACCCAAAGTAATTATTCTTTGTTGAGACAATTGGATTTGGATTAACAATAATAGCCCCTAAATAAACCATTCTTTCTGGTGATCCTCATGGATAGGGTTTGCTAATTTCCCTATTGCATCCTTAAATATTTTGTTATATTCTCAAGAAGACTCATCGTCTCTTTGTTTTATCTCCCACATCTCAAAGAGAGCCTATTTCTCAGACTGAGGTAAACAAAATTTTGTTATAAACCTCTACTTTACCTGTTTTAAAGAGAAAGGATTCCCTTGATTATTCCCTGGATCAATATATTGTATGTACCACTTTAGAGCTCGACCCCTCAAGATAGTATGTAACTCAACTTTTTTTTTGTGTCTAGAGTTTCACGAGACCTCCAAATGGCTTCAAAAAGAAACTAGTGCTACTCAACGTCATCATCCCCTTTACCCCAAAAATGTGGGTATCAAGTAAGAGATCTTGGATTTTTATGTGACATCAATGGAATTGGAGATCCTATTAATATGAAACCCGAGGGTCGTGGTTATGATATAACTGAAACACTCACCACACTGTTGCTACTACTACTACTTGAACTTGCTAGAATAGAAGGGTTAGAAATGAGAGAAACTACACAAAGATTGATTGTAGAGATTACCAAATTTTCAGATGGGGTTGAGGGAATAGGTGACTTGGGGCTAGGGCCTTTACCTACAAAGTGGATTTATTTGATCTGGGGGGTCTTGTTTTCTTGTAAGGTTCTGTCTACCTCGTAATGCAGTCCAACATTTTTTGGTGTTGTGGGTTTCGAATCTCTCACAACTCCCTATGAAGTCTTGGATGAGTATTCTTATTCAGTAGTGGTGTCTATATTTACTTCCTCATATATCTCTCCTAAGGTTCCCTTATCTTGTCTTCCTCCTGCAGAATATTCACCTCTCTCACCCAATTTCTCCTTCAACCATCGGTTGGCCAACCTTCTGTATCTTTGCAACACTCGTAATTTCTCTAATTATTTTCTTCAACTACCGTCACAATCAATCTCCTTACATGATTGATCAAGTCTATTCATTACCTTTCTCATCTGGTTCTGCCACCTATTTTTAGCAGTTGAATCCCTCCTTAGATATTGTTCATTTCTTGACATCTTCTCTCATTGCGCCCCCATCTCTAGAAACTCCTTCTTTATTGTCTCATCACCCTCCTACAAACCACCTTCCCCCCGAGCATAGGGGTTTACCTTTCCATATCAATTGAAGGAATGAGTAGAATCCATTCTTATAATAGAAAAATCTTGATCTAAAGAGGGATTTACCACAACAATATTCCTTTGGATCCTTCTTGGAATACAACTTCTTCTTTCGATAAATATTGATGGTTCTCTGCATCAAACTCGATAATATATCCTTCTAGGATAGTCTGCACCCAGAAGTCCACAGTACAAGAGATCTCATGATCTAACTGGTGAAGAGATTATAAACGATCATCAGTCCATTTATATCTTCTCTTGACTCGATCTTTATATTTGAGTGCTTCTTGCAGTCACTCTAGCTACTTGAATACCTCTTCAAGGAATCAAATCCAAAAGATTGCATATTGTTCACTCACATATTCTAAATAGAAATCAACTCTCTTCACAACCCTAAATCCTTTGTGTTGTAACTCAGATTATTTTTGTATAAACTCGTCGCACCTTATTTCCCACCAATTCTTGACGTCAGACTTAAATATCTAATGAAGAATCCTCTAAAATGTCACTTTAAAGTTGGGTCCCAACAATGGAACCATTTTTTGGCGCAAAATCGAGATCTATTTTCTTAGAGGTTACCAACAAAGGGTATCATTGTATTCTAGGAGTGTTGTCATATTCAGCCTTCCGTAAAGGAAAGAGGTATCACTCGAAGAGAAGCTGTGACATGTGAGGTGAAGTGAGTCAAAGAGAATGCATCATCGGGTTCAATATTACCATGTTCATATTCATACATAAATATGGAAAGATAATCGTATCCAGTGATTAAATGCTAAATATACATGACATAAGTAATTGAACAACATAGAAACTATAGATTCATACATAGTATAACAAAATTTTAGGGCCCAAACAATCCATTATATTATCATCAACTCAAAATTTTCATACAATGAGTACATCTCTCATACAATCACTTATGCAACAAAATCTATTCCTAGATACCCATTACAAACTATTAAGATTTTGCACAATCAAAATAACATTAAAAAACCCTTTATAATAGCTTCCCGAGACTGAATCATTAACAATAGTGATAATAATAACCCATAGTAACAATCCCCCCCCCCCCNTACATAGCTCCATATTTATATTTTTTCTTCACGCCCTTCTTGAATTCTTGATTCTGATGTCTTTCCTTCTTTTTCCTTGCATGTGCTAGAATATTTTTTTCTCTCTCCATTGTTCATCCAGCTGACGCATGATGTTTTTTGTTGTTTCCACCATTGTTACACTTTACAATTAGCTTCTTTCTCATCTAATTTTTTTCTTCCACTTCAAGTGTTTTCACTAGCATGCTTCGCTTTCCTAAATAAAGGAAAAATGTTGAATAATTGTTGAAGTTGTTTACTATAAATATTATGATGTCATGAGAGGGACTGGTGAGGGGAACCATGACTGGTTGAGATGACCCCTGATAGGTACTACTCTACTAAATTAAAAAATTTCAAAAACCAAAAATATCATATGCCCTAGAAAAATTTAATTACCAGTCAAGCTGGTGGTTGGTTGGTTGTCCTCATAAATCAATGAGATAATGGGCATAGTACCCATCTAAAATTTTATGATCTAACCCATGAATTATTGGATTTGACCCATGAAATCTTGTTGTAGAAAGAAAGAAAAAGAGAAAAATTGTGGGCAGATGAGAGGGGACATAGAGGATGCACTCAATTGGGTCTAGGGACCAAACATCTAAGTGGAGAGGAGTGAGAACATATTATGGTTCTTATAATAATAGAGATAAGTGAAGAAATATATATTTTTAGGTGCAAGAACCATTGGAAATTGTTTTCAAATCAAGATGATAAATGGGGCTACGAAATTTTAGTGATTCATTAAGAAATCACGAAGGAACTAAGAGGGGATGTCACAAAGGAACTGTTGGGTAGTGAAATGCATCCCTTGTGTTGTGTATGATAGTTGTTGAAGCTCTCTATGGAAATATTATCCCCCTTGAATGGTGGATTGAATACTTGGCTTGTTGAGTTCCTGTAGGTGAAGGAGAGTGGTGTTCACTATTTATATTTTGTTGAGTAGAAATAATTTTCTCTCATGGAATCATACTCTGGCTAGGGGGTGGATAGCTATGAAAACACCATGAGTAGATGTGCCTATGGTTGGGTGGAAAGTGTCACACCCTTCAATAGTTTCCAATAATTTCTAAATTTCAGATAAGTATTTTATGTGCCTTGTAATGCCATGACAATTTTACTAAATATTATGAATTTCATGTACTATTTATTTGAAGAGTTTGTCTTATTATTCAAATAGTGGAAATGCCACTCTAATTAGTTGCATGATTGTAAATTTGAAATAAGATCTAGGAAAACACATTATTTGTGGGTTTTCTACCTATGTTTGTTTGGAAAGGGAGGTTGTTAGTAAATGTTTGTCACTCAAAGTATGAGTAGAGTGTTGGTTGGCCACTATATTAGAAAAACAAGATCCTAGAGAAATAAAGTAAAATAAATGCGGAAATAAAAAACAAAAGATACACAATACAATAGATACAAAGATATATGTTGTTCACCCAATGTGGGCTACTTCCACTAGAGAAGTTTTCATCTCATTCCTTTATTATTTTTCAACAAATGAAGGGATACAACCTAGAAAAAATCTATTGTAAATTCCTCTTATTTCTCTTCCAGTATCCTCTCTCAGAATACAATATTCACATTCATATCCCATTGTAATACAATTCCATCATACATAAAAGAGGGTTGTTTTCTAGGGAACCAATTCCTAACATAAATTCTCACGTCAGATCTACGAGCTTATCATGAATAGTTCATATTGACTATGAAATTACATTTTCTTTGACCTGCATAAAAATTAGGAAGATAATCAGGATTCACAACCAACAATCTCCCACTTGGAGACTGATCACAACAACTTCATTGTTTTTGTACCTATTGGACTATGATCCACCTTGGACTTGGAAAATTTCTCATCTTCATCTTCATGCTTGAAGACCATCCAAAATTGAGCAGGAACTCAACTTCTCCCTAGTGACTACCTTTATTAACAAGTATGTAGGATTATGGCTAGTATGTATCTTTTCCAAATTCAATTGTCTATTTTCCAAAATGGATCATATGTAATGGTTGTTGATTATTTGGGCTAGTTGTCATTGATTTCAACCCTTGAAGAAATTCCGGTAGCGAATTCTAGTAGCACAAAGGCTTGGGTAATGGAATCTAGTTTTTTTTATGTATAATGGTATGTGTTTTAATATATTTGAAGGTAAGACTATTCTAGATGGATAGTACATGTCATGTCATTTATGGTGGTATGTGAAACATCACATAACTCCTCAAAGCTAGAGATTTATGGCCATGTGAAGTTGAAGAATCCTCATGAGTCATCTAGAAGCCCCAAAAGGTCAAAGTAGTCAAAGTGGTTGCAAAGAAGAAATTATTTAAATAATAAAGTGAAGTGATGAGTGTACTATAATTCAAAGTGGATACAAAATAAATTATTTAAATAATAAATTTAATGGATATATTACTAAGTGGACAAGTTCTTAGAAGTGGGTTAGCCATAAAATAAGAAAAGGGGTTTAAGATGGTTATAAGGTAACCCCTTGAGGAAGCTACATGAAAGTATAAATAAGAAGCAAGGGTCCCTCATTTAATCACACTTGAGAATACTAAATATATATAAGTGACTGAGGTAACCAAAGGATATCTAAGGTGAATTTCAGAGAGAAGGTGAAGTAAATATGGCTGAAATTCAAGGGAGGAAAAATTCTTTTGATGTTGCTTTCTAAGGTATGTTATTTATAGGCCATCTCACCATTTTCTCATTAACGTTTTTTCTAGAATGATTCAGACCAAAAAATATGGAGGCAGTTGAGGAAACATATCCAAGTAGCTGTGATAAACATTTCAGCTTGTGGGACATTTTATTTTTGGAGATACACTCCATGGAAAATAGGGTTTGTGGCTAGTCCTGAAACTAGTCTAAAACAAGTGTTTCGGGGAAAAATGTCATAAATTATTCATAACATATCAAAATTTAGTAAGACAAGATGAATTGGTTAGAGTAAATTATGTAGTATTCTTTGTACCATGTTCATATCCATACAACAAATATTTTGTGCGGGGCATGCTCTACAAGTTCTCTCTCTAGAATAAGCCATAATTCAACAAGGTATGCCATTTTTTATATAACTTCTTTTTTGAGAGGCTCCAAGTAGTGAAACCTGGAGGAATTGCATAAAATACACTGACAAAAATTGTGTACTATTTTCAGATCTTTATTCATTACAAGTACATAGTTATGATTATTTCAAGTTAGGGTTGTTGACTAATCCAAAATTAGTCATGTGAGACTAAAGTAAAGTTTGATGAAAATGATAGTCTCTTGTTGTTAAATTTAAGGAAGGTTTGCATGTATGTGATCATATATGTTGGTTATGAGATTAAACTTAAGGCTCAAAGAATAATTTTAGGCATCATGAAAGTTTAAGAGAGTGTGTTTTTAAAGTGCTTTTTCTACCTTAGTTATATGAGAAACATTCCTTAATGAAAGTAACAGTATGGAAGCACAAAGGCCGTATTTCATGTTTGAGTCAAAATTGTAATATTGATTGGTGTGAGAGAAAGATAAAAAACTGTAAAACAAAGCAAGGCATCAATTACTGAAGAGTCTCACTTTGTCATAGTAGAAGAAAATAGATAGTGTAACCTTGAATAAAGCATAAAATACAATAACCCACACAACAAGCAAGTATTGATTTAATCACAGTAAATGCAGAGGAAAATTTGCTTACTTAATAAATTATTGATACAATGATATTATAGTAGTTGTTGTACTAAATTGAAATCAAACATTTATCAAGGAATACATAAAGAAATGTTGAGAAATAGAAAACAAAATAAACACATAACCCATATTGAACAAAACTTGGAATCTCTGTCTGCACTTGTAGTAATACTCTATAAGGAGAGTTTTCTTTATTAAAATAGGCAAGAAGAAACCCTCAATAGATATTCAATCTATGCCTTTATAGAAAATTGTGTAAATACTAACCTTGTACAATATCTACTGCAAACCGATATTCAGAAAAGAACAGAAAAGATACAATGGCAAATACAAACATTACACAGAGATTTTTCACCTGGAAACCCAAACCGGGAAAACCAGCATATATTATATTGATACACCTTGTGTTACATTGTTTACAATACAATATACATATAGGAGCCAGTGGCATCCAAAACCCTAACCCAATGACCTGGATTAGTCTAAAACCCTAATTCCTTAACCGGAAATAGAAAACCATCGGCAAAAACCATGTGTCGAAAACCACCTAATATCATGTGATCCCGGAAATATGTCGGCCCAAAAAAAAAATTTCGGGGGCGCTGCCCCTGAACTCCCGTGCGAGGGGCTCCGCCCCCCTGCACCCCCTGAGAGGGGGGCCTAGTGGCCCCCCCTCTTACCCCCCTACGTGCCTGGCGCAAATAATATAACACATACCCAACATTCTCCCACTTGTTGTTTTCTTTGCACACAGGGGGTTACAGGGTTACATAGTCAACAGTCCAGGGCAGCAATGCCCATGGATCCTCTACACCAAGAGAACTTCTCAGTGCTCACAGATTTTGTTAATGAATCTGCAACATTCTTCAAAGTGTCCACCTTCATCAGCGACACTTTCTTTTCTTCAATCGTGTCTCTTACAAAATGATATTGAACATCAATGTGCTTTGTCTTTGAATGATATGCAGGGTTCTTCGCCAAGAAAATTGCACTCTGACTGTCACACTCTATCCTTACAGCTTCTTATACCAACCCAATACCTGAACACAATCTTTGTAACCATACTGCTTCCTTA
>ML780157.1:464514-507839 GCA_009831015.1 Picea engelmannii | reverse complement strand
GGAGCCAGTGGCATCCAAAACCCTAACCCAATGACCTGGATTAGTCCAAAACCCTAATTCCTTAACTGGAAATAGAAAACCATCGGCAAAAACCATGTGCCGAAAACCACCTAATATCATGTGGTCCCGGAAATATGTCGGCCCGATGATAATATGTCGGCCTAGCGGCCCCCCCTCTTACCCCCCTGCTACTCGTGCAAAGAATATAACACATACACAACAAATTGACACAACCCCCAAATGGTTGGACTTCTCATAATTTAAAAATAGTAAATATTTTTGAATAAGATTACAACATGTAAAAACTGAAAAATTCCATTAGCCTTCTCCTTCATCTCTTCGTCTGCTGGAAGAGACATTTCTTCTCCTCATCCTTTAGCCTGGATACAATTGGAATCCGATCTTCACCTGTATGAGTAGTATGTGCATTTTTTCTTACTTTCTTCCATATGTGCTTACTTTACCATATTCGACACATTGGATTGATCTACTCGCTAACTTTACCACCAACCCAGAATGTTCAGTTGCTTCATTTTCCTAAAAAGTGTATATCTTCCTTCCTACCTAAGGGAAATTTTCCTTTATCTTTGTTTCTCCTAAATATGTGGCCCGTAACTGTAAGCTTAGGCTTAATATCCATTTATTTATTTGGAGAAGATCAATTTGATTCATTTGTTGGATGGTCATGAAGGATTCTTCTTTGCTTGTCCTGGAATTATATTGGTTCTTTTCTATATCAATTTTTCCTTAGGCTTCAGAGATAGTATTTCCTTCAACATCAAGTAACCCTTTGTCTAGTGAAGATAATGATTTTACACAATCTTCATTTACCTCTCTGTCCAATCTTTTTCTTTCGGCCATATTTGTTTCCCAAGCCTTCAAAATTATGTCGCCTCTGGTGTGCTCATAAAGAGACAGTTGATGAACTTCTGATATATCATCTTTTGGTACCAGTAAGATAGCCTCTTGAAACTTATCCCGAGCTGAGCAATATTCTCTTTCTTTAATATAGATATTCTTCAGGGAAAGATCTACTATTTGGTAACAATTTTGGATGGCTTCTACTTTTGTAAAGAGATCTTACCAGGTTGATTCTAGATTTTCATGTACTTCCAATGCTTGAGCCTGAAAAGTTTCCATTTCATCATTGTACCTTAAGTCAAGTCTATCTTGACTTGCAATTGGTTGATTAATTCTTCATGCTGAGTGACCAATCTTCTGTTACACCGATTGGCCATGGAAAAGGAAACTAATGAACCTACCATTTCCTTAGAGAATTCTAGATCATCTAGGCCCTGTCCATCATACATCATCCTTTGCCTTTTGACTGTTGCACCTTCTTTCTAATGTGTTTTTCGTTTAACTATGGCCCTCCTCTTCTTGTTGAAAAAAAAGTTTGAAGGAGACATTTCTTCAGCTGAAATCAGAGTAAGATCATCTATAAAGATGAATTTAGAACTGGGATTTCGACGACTTGACTGCAACGGTGTTATTGAAATAATGGGGTTTCCTATCTCTATGGACGACTATTGATATGTGTTGGCAACCACACATGATTTTTGATATTTAACATGATCGAAAGACATCACATTTTTCTATAGCTGCCATCACCTAGAAACTATAAACACTTTTCTGATTTTCAAAATGATTGTCGGGTTAAAGCCTACCTTATCAATTTTCACTGTTTCAATTTTCGATTGTTTTATTTTAATTCATGACTGTAAGCATGAATTAAACATAAAAGTTGTCTTGTTTTAATAATTTTATGCCTTACAAATATATTTTAACAAGCCATCCATGTGTAATCGAAATTTAAATCTTATTAAATGGTTGATTGATCCTTTTTTCAATTTTTTGGTTTTAATATGGTCTTTGTATGGTTCGATAGGTCATTGTCAAATTGTCTTGGTACGTGAAATTTTTTTGTTTATTATTTGGTATTCTTTCATGAGTTTAATGGTCGCATCAACATTCATGCAAATGAGTATAGACCTACTCTACTCAAGTCCTCACCTTACCTTGTTGGCTCGAAACATTAATGAAGATATTCATTATTTGCATAGGGTTTTGTACTCTGTAGTTTCGACACTAATTGCGAGATGTGGTAAGGGATACAATGAATCCTCTGGTGTCCATCCTCACTATCTAAGTTATGCTAAATCACAGGCTCTGTTATTTTCATATTTCCACTCTCTATTAAGACCTACTTCTATTTCTCACATGATTGGAACCTAAAACTATTTCGAGTAACCTCTGTTGCGTTCTGGTTACAGTGGTCATGGCGCCCGTCGTTCGCATAGAGATGAACGGATTGCATGCTTTTCTTTCCCATGACGATGGAATTGAGGACCTAAAGAGTCATGGTTGGGATATATTCCTTAAGAAATTTGAGGGTTATAATCTTCAGGTAGCAGAAGCCTTCGCACAAACCTTTGATGGTTTCAGAGATAAAATTGGGGACATACAGTTGGAATTGACGGAGGAATTCATGAGCAAAGAGATAGGGATTCCATCAAAGGGCAAGAGGTGGTTCAAAAACGCCCAAACAGAAGAAGTCCCGTGGAGTATTTTCATGACATCTTGTAAAAACACTTGTTGCATCAAAGGTATTCCTATCACTCTGTTAAAAAGTAGATGGCATAGTTTGTTGTTAATTGTGAAACAATTCGTTACATGTGAGGGTCGATACGGACTAATATTTCTCTACCATATCCATTTTCTCATGAATTTCATAGGTTTCGATTTAGATATGTCATTTTACTTATTGATGAGTCTCTATAAGATGTCCAAGCATTACAAGCAGCAGGCTGTCAATTCGAGCCTATTCCACCATGGATTGGTTAAAATCTTGTTGATACATCATCTGTCGACCATAGGTGATAGTTGGGAGATATTTTTGATGAGGAATGGTTTCACCCAGGCTTATTCTACATCCAACCCTCTCTTAATTCCAAACCCTAACTCGGATGAGCCAGTGGGTAAAATCTAGTTCACAAATTCAATTGATGAACTGGAGTTTATTGATAAAACCCCTCTAGATAAAGGATTACTATGTATATCTCCTGAACATGTGATTGATGAATTGGAGGAAAATGATCCTCATGTGCCTGTGAATGATGCTAGTGTTGAGATTAATGTTAAGAAATGTTGTAAAGGAAGGAAACAACAATGCACAGATTTGGGTTTCAAGAACAAGAGATCGGGTCACCTAATCTCTAGGAAACTAAGGAACTGAAACAAAACTCATTTGAGCTTGATCGATCCGATCGACATTGATGAGGGCTCAGATCCTGAGATAGAGGATTTTCTAGTTTGGGAAGATCCAAAAATTCAGGGTTCCATGAGGGAGGTTATCATTCATACTGCACCTTATGATTTTGTGACAAAATTACCACCATGCCTTAAAGGTAAAGAAGAATTCTCGGGTATCAGGCAAGATCTGAAGTAAATAATAGGTAAGACTACCACATCCTTGGTTGATTGTGTCATTTTTCGACCTGCCATATCCCCTGTATACTGTGATAGCTATTTCGAGTGGGTTGAGCATTACTATACCGACATTCCTCTCTTATAGGCCCGAATCAAAACTCTGACTGCTCAGAATGATTTTTTGAATGAAGAAAACTTTGATCTCAAGGTGCATACAGAAAGGGAGATTAAACGTATCAAGAGATATGGAAACATAGTCATTAAGAATGCGACCATTCTCAAGACAATAATAAAATCTGAGTTGTCTGACCCCTCTTTAGTTAAATTTTAATGGTAAAACGTTTTGTTATGATTTCGTTTAATTTATGTTATCTAATTCGAAATAAGTAGATTTGAATTTTGATTTCATTTACTACAATAAAGACTGGCTACAAAATCTTCGATTTTGTAGCCAAGTCTCTTTTAATAAAAATTAGTTATTTAGAAATTGTTTTTCTAATTTAGTAAATTGGTTTCCTATTCTCAGGAAATGGGAGATCCTGCTGCTAATTACTTGGAGAAAATATGTTCAGTTATACGCCTAAATAATTACTAGTTTCTCCTTCTTTATGTTTTATAAAAACTTTGATTTAATTTTTGAATAAACCAACTCTGTTATGAGTGGTTTCCAATCCACTATTTTTGTAATATTACTTGATTTTGGGAGATTCAACTCTATCCTGTGAGATATGAGTATTTGGATCTTAGGTTACTTTAAATACTGTTCACTTTGTTAGTGAAATACATATTTGCTTGAAATAGATTATGGACATGTAATTCTTAGAACTGAATGGAAAAGTTGTTCACATTTAAGATTTAGACCAGCATGACACTGCCCCATTTATGTTACACCTCTTATATTATGAAATATATACATGTTACATAAATTTAGCCTCATTAGCATGTAATGTTTCATTTTATTCAGCGCTTAAAATTTTGTCTATAATTTGTTGTTTCAAATATTATATCTGTGATCATTATTTCACTTTAATATCAATGATTTATGCTTGATGTTGAGTTGATGTATCATATGAATGTTTTACATTAAAATTTCTTTTACTGTAAACAATCATCATTACAAGGTCACTAGATCTATATGTTTATTCCTTTGTTCTTATATCCTTGCTCCCAAAAATACTTTGAGTTTATTCAGGAGATGTTAGCACAAGCCCGTTACAGATTTCTCTTACATGCAAGATAGATGGAAGTTTGGATTACATAGGGATATAGACACAATATAAGGCTAATCTAAGATTAGTTTTATCTACATTTAATTTGTTTTATTAGTTTATTTGTTAACAAAATAAGACAGTTTAAATTGGTTGTGACTCTTATTCTGCTCTTGTTTCAGACTATGTTTTATTAGTATCTTTTTGAGTTATTAGATTTTAGATTATTAAACAGAAAATATACAAATATGTGATTTCTTTATCTACTTCATTAACAATTGCAAAAACATTGATTTCGCAAGACATCCACCAAAACTTGCAAATTGAAAATATCTTGTTCATAATCACATGTTCATATTTATGTTTCTATTTAGAATTTGTAAATAATTAGATTCGTACACATAGTATCGTAGTTATAGTTTTAGGGTATTTTATTTTCTTTCATTATTTTAGGACCTTAGTTGGATAACAGAGCCATTAAACCCATCAGGATAGATCACACCAAATGGCTTGGGTTAATTAGACAACTACAGACTGGATCTACCCTTCTAGTTGACGGTGTGTCTTTTACGCCCGTCAACAAATGGCACTAGAAGGAGGGACTGAATTCAATTGATGGCACGTGGAGGTCAAAAGACTCCTCCCCAACATACTCGTTCCTCTGTCATAATGCGTAGTCACTTAGAAAACAACGTTACACTTGAAACAACAACTACCTCAAACAATAACCCTGAGATTCCCATTGAACTAGTGACACCAGTTCCTTATGGAGCCGACGTACAATAAATTATTTGATAGTCACTAATAAGAATGCATAGTGCCTTAGCTCATATCAGACAACCTGGTAGGCCACTTAATCGACCCCTAGATTTCTCGGATATCCAAGAAAAACTTCAAGGCATTGGTCTACTCCAAAATCCTTTAGGTGATAATACTACCAATCTTATCGAAACACCTACCCTTGGAGCCAGAGGATCTGGTATCACACCTTCCCCACCTGGTTCATCTCCATCCTCTTCAAGAGAATAATATTTAGATGAAGGCAATTTTTCATCGGAACCATCTCAACCTTCTACACCACCAACTCCCATGTCAAATCAAAACAATCCTACCAGACCTTGTCTCGATCAAGATGTCGTGGATGTACACAGACCCCAGGACCCATTACTGAAACATATGGAGAAATGGCTACCCAAATTTTATTCAGACTCAAAGAAGTCTGTTGAGGATCATATCAAAAAATTTATGTTGGCCATCAGACTCCGGAGTGTTGAACATGAGGATGTAGTATGTAGATTATTCCCTTATACTTTTGAGGGAAATGCCTCCACATGGTATTTCACTCAACAACCCCAAACCATTGTCTCCTCGGACAAGTTTGAAACTTGTTTCTTGGAAAAATTCGGAGGTGATAAATCTACGGAGGTCTTGATTATGGAACTTTCCAACTTAAAAATGAATCCTAAGGAAAAGGTGAAATATTTTAACCAAAGATTTCTCACTTTAAATAATAAAATCCCTGCAGATTCAATGCTCGCTAAAAGTTTAATTGTTGCATATTATGCCAAAGCGTTGCATAATAATATAACTATATGGGTCAAAAGGTCTAAAAAGAACACATTGCCTGAAGCCTTTGAGGAGGCAAGCCAAATTGAAAAGGATATTTTGAGTCTGAAAGATAATCTTAGTAGTGAAGCTGAAACAAATTCATCCACTAAAAGGAAAATAGAGATCCTTACTAGGCCTCCTCAAACAAAAAATCAATCAGAAACTTTAGACTTAGAAAGCTTGCAGAAAGCTTTCCAAAAATTGTCCAACCAGGTTGTTGACTTGAAGAGATCATTCGAGGAGGCATAAAAAAGAAAAGGAAGTTTCAAACCTCCTTTCAGAAAACCTTTTCCTCCCAACCGGCCAAACTCGACCACTGAAGGTCTAAATTTCGAAAGTTTATACTACACTTTGCAAACCATCTTAGAAGCACATGATAATTATGCCTCTGCCCCTCCCAAAAATTCTGAAGACATATTTGAGGAAGAAGAACCCGAAGAACAGGAATTGTATCCCAATGTCTTTAGTCACTTCTCAAACAGTATCTTCCAAGAAAATGTCGAAACTGTTCACCCCTACAACACAAGGAGAAAAACGAAAAACAAACCCTCTTCTGAAGTCGGTAAAAATCTATTTCCAAAACAGTCAAAGCAAGCTAAAATTAAACAAAGCTTAGTAGCTCCAGTTTTAGAATACGATTTAATTGAGGATCTAAAAAAAATGAGCGTTAACATTTATGTCTTTGAGCTGCTAAGATTTCCCCTTATTTTGCAGAAAATGCTTCAAAATGTCGCTGAAAATAGTAAAAACAACGATCCTAGCAGCAAGAAATCAACATAAATCGATTCAAATACAGCCAGAAAAATCCCAACTAAAACGACGTCTAAGATTCCAGATAAAAGGGATTTAACAGGAAAAACTGTAGAAAATGTAAATAAAACTGTTTCAGGGACAACAACTAAAAATCAACAGAATTCTGTTGTTAATGCTCGGAAAAAATGTCCCGCATTTTTTGTTAACCTTTGAAATTTTTAATAGGAATGTACATAATTGCATGGTCGATTCCAGTGCATCGTCAAACGTGATGCCTCTATCTATTTTCCAAAAACTTAATGCAGAAGTTAAAGCTTATGATCTCAAGATTATCCAGCTAGATCGAATGAACGTTAAGTTAATTGGTGAGCTTAAGAATGTTCTGGTTAAATTATATTCCAATCCTAAGTTTCATCAAATAATTGACATTATCGTTGTTGATATCCCTGAAGTTTACGGTTTGTTTTTAAGCAGGGATTGGTCATAACAGTTGCATGGTTACTTTGCCACAGATTGGTCTCATTTGTGGTTACCTGAAAATGGACATCCCAACAAAATCAAGATAAACAGAGAACACTATCTTAAGCATACCTTGACGTATCTAAATGATGCAAATGAACCTTTCACTGCATCTAATAATTCATTTGAAATGCAAGTATTGAATACCTTCTTTGGTAATTTCATGATTGAAATTTCGCCTATTACTGATCCTAGGCAGCAATCACAAGTTATGAACTATTCTCAGACATTAGCCTTGCCAAGTGTGCCAAGTACTGCTAACAAAGCCCAAATATGGTTATTGTACTTTGATGGATCCAAATCCAAAGAAGGAGTAGGTGTAGGTTGTGTGCTCATCAATCCTGCAGGTAATAAGACTTTTATTGCTTGCCGGCTAGAGTTTGAGTGCACTAATAACACCGTCGAGTACAAAGCACTTCTACATGGACTTAGGAACGCTTTAGATATCAATGTTTAGAATTTGATGGTATTTGGTGATTCAGAAATAATGATTAAGCAGGTAAGAAACACCATACATTGCTTATCACCACACCTGAAAAGCTACCAAACCGAGGTATGGAGTTTGATGGAAATATTTTCAGCATTTAACATAAATTCCATTCCTAGATTAAGTAATTCAGAGGATGATTTATTGGCCAATGTTGCTTCTAAACTATTGCCCGCAGAAGGTCTTTCCCCTAATGATTTTTCAATTGAATTATTGTTCAGGCTGTCGATCCCAGATAACATCACAAATTGGAGAGTGTTCGATGATGACCAACAAATCATCAACTTCCTGCATATGGAAGACACCTTCCAAGGTGCATTTGTTGATGAAAACACTCACGATGAAAACATCTGAAACTTCACGGTAATATCAGATCCTAGATCTCTTGAATCGACATCCGATATGGTAAACTCTATCCCCAGATCTTTTGTAAGAATAGAGAATTTTTATGACTTGCATGATAAATTTAGAGGGATAGTTAATTGTAAAACAAATAGTTCTTCTTTGATTTATGAGACGATTAATTTAGGAACAAAGGAAAATCCTCAAAATATCAATCTGGGAACGGGATGCTCCGGGCAAGAACGATATGCTTTCATAAAATTGTTTAAAGAATTTAAAGAATTTTTTTCCTGGACATATGATGACTTGAAAACATTCGAACCCAATATCATACAACATGTCATCCCTATGAAACCCCACACTCATCCTTTTCAACAGAAATTGAGGAAGATGCACCCTAAATTGGAACCCACTGTTAAAAAAGAATTGAATAAATTACTAACTGCAAAGATAATTTTCTCGGTAAGGCACACACAATGGGTGTCTAATTTAGTCCCTGTAATGAAGAAAAGTGGTGAAATTCGACTCTGTGTCGATTTTCGGAACCTAATCCGAGCATATGATAAAGATAACTAACTCGTTACCCCAATGGAACAAATTTTACAGAAAGTGTATGGTTTTGAAAGACTATCTTTTCTAGATGGCTTTTCAGGATACGACCAAGTCCTTATGTCTCCCTCAGACCAGCTTAAAACCACTTTTCATGCCCCATGGGGCACTTCTACCTATAGGAAAATGCCTTTTGGATTGATAAATGTTGGGGCCACTTTTCAGAGAGCAATGGATGTTGATTTTTGTGGCCTCATTAAAAAATTAGTCATGGTATATCTTGGCGATGTCCCCATATTCTCTAAAAACAAGAAAGATAACTTGTCTCACCTGAACCTTAGCGTTGTCCTGGAATGATGCCACAAGTTCGGCATATCTCTCAACCCTAAGAAATTATTCTTTGCATTAGAGAAAGGTAAACTACTTGGGTTTATAGTGTCTAAAAATATTATGATTATTTACCCTGAAAGAACCCAAGCTATCGCTAAAATTTCCCCTCCCTCTTCTAAAAGGGCCATGCAGTCCTTTCTGGACAAGATTAATTTCGACAGAAAATTTGTCCCAAGTTTCTCGGAAATGGTAAGACCATTACAGAATTTAATTAAAAAGGATGTTCTGTACAATTGGGGACCACAAGAAATCCAGGATTTTGATTCAATTAGAAAAGAAATAATAGAATCCCCTTCCTTGATGAGTCCTGATTTTTCTCAGAATTTCACTCTTTATACCTTTACTTCTGACCGATCTTATGTTGCTGTGTCGACATAGAAAAACACTGAAAGCAATGGAATACCCATTTCCTTCATGATCTCAACTTTCAAAGGGGTAGAGCTTAATTATCCTATAGTAGATCAACATGCATATACTGCTTTTAAAGAAGTAAAACACTTCCGATCATACCTACTGAAATCCAGAACCAAGGTTATTGTTCCTTACCCAGCTGTAAGAAACTTGTTAATACAAAAATAATTGGGTGAGAAAAGGGAAAATTGGATGACTTCATTACATGAATATGACCTCGAAATAACCCTTGCACATATTTTTAGAGGTCAAGGACTATGTAAACTAGTGGTTGATTCAGTTGAAGAACATGACATTCATGTCAACACCTTAACTGTAAATCAACATAATGTAAAACAAATCAGTTGTGCACAAGTTACTATCAATTCTTGGTATGAGAGCATTAAATTTTATTTGAAACATGGATCTACTCCCCGTGATCTTGATCCTAAAATCAAAAGAGAACTCAAGTTAAAATCCGCATCTTTCAAGTTAATAAATGATGTATTATTTCAAAAGAACTTTGATGTTGTTTTTTTGCTTTGTTTAGAAAAGGAAGAGTCAGAGAAAGTGCTATATGAACTTCATGCAAGTGAAGCCGGTGGTCACTTCAGTGGAGATACCACTTCTCACAAAGTGCTAAGAGTTGGGTACTATTGGCCCACTTTGTTTAAAGATGCCCATGTGTTGTGTCGTAAATGCATAATATTCCAAAAGGCTGCAGGTCGAATGAAAAAGGAAGCATTCCCTTTGCAACCTGTTACTGTAGATTCTCCTTTTCAGCAATGGGGCCTTGACATCATAGGACCAATGAATCCTTGTTCTTCAAAACAATACAATTATATCCTTACAACAATGGATTATTTTACTAGATGGTCTGAGGTTGTACCTTTGAAAGTGGCGAACACAAATCAAGTAGTATATTTCCTAAACTCTCATATCATCGCTCGATTTGGCGTTCCCGAATGTCTAGTCTTTGATAACACATCTTAGTTTTCATCCCTTGATATGAACGTTTTTTCTTTGGAAAAAGGGATCAACCTGAAGTATTCTCCAAGTTACTATCCTCAAGGAAATGGCCTAGGAGAATCAACGAACAAAAATTTAATAAAGATTATTAAGAGGATAGTTTTAGAAAATCACAAGAACTAACACAATGCACTGTATAATGCACTTTGGGCTGATAGGGTAACCCAAAAATCATTTATTGTTAATTCCCCTTTCTTTCTCGTCTATGGAAGAGAAGCAATTCTCCCTCTGCATGTTTTACTTCCCTCAATGCAACTGTTGCAGAAAGTTCAAGAAGAGGAGTGCCCTCCTCTAGAAAATCGAATAAAGGCCTTATTGAAACTAGAGGAAGTGAGAACACAAGAAACGTAGAAAATAGATCAACATCAACAAATTGTAAAAAGATGGTTTGATTCAAATTCTTCTTCAGATATGAATTTTGATGTTGGAGTCTTGGTTCTCAAGTGGGACAAATATGACGAGGGAAAGGGGGAACACACCAAGTTCCAGAATCTGTAGTTGGGACCATTTGTAATTTCTAAAAGATTGGGTCCCAGCTCTTTCCATCTGCATAATTTGGAGGGATAGCCAGACACTTTCCTAGTGAATGGCCAGACTCTTGAAAGGTATTTCCCCTGCTGATTCCAGATCCACCCCTTTGTACATATTTTGTTTGTTTAGTTTTCTTTTATGTTTTTTTTTTTAATTTCGGTTCTTTTCATTTTGCTTGTTTTTATTTGTTTCTAAATAATTATGTCTGAGTCACCATTTTGTTTGTGGAAGGGAAATCATAATTTTTATCCAAGAGAAATAGCTGATGACTTTTCAAAGAACCAGTGTTGTAAATGCTTAAAATCGGATCAGAAAAATAAATTTTATGTTGAAAACAATGTTCCTGGTTTCTCTTTAAAATTACGAGCATACACGATTATCATTAATAAAACTCTTAACGTTGTCCCTGTTTTTAAGGAAAAAAACTCAATTATACCTTCCTATCCTCGAGATGATTTCTTAACAGAAATCTAAATGTTCAGATCATGATGAAGGTCATCAAACGAGAAAATAAGTTGTAAAATATCAAGTTTTTTTTTTTAAATATGATATTTTCCGCATCACCCCGCTCTCTTGAATATCATAAAGTTTCTGTGAAATTGTAAACAAATTCTAGAGACTTGAAAGCACTGCAAGGTGTGGGAAGTGTTTGTAAACCCTCCAAGACACTGAACAGGTTTGCTGGCAGCGGGTAAATGCATGCATGATTCCAAGGCAACTTCGTCGGGGTACTGAACATGCCTACTGGCAACGAAGCAATGTCAGGTTTAAGAAAATTATCATGTATGTTTTTTTGCAATTAATCAAAAGTAAAGATGTTATTTATCTTGAATGAATGAATTTTGGACAGGATAGAGGTGTTCGAGTCACTAAAATGACATCCCTGTCGAGGCTATGGACGCCTTCTGGAAAAAGTGGCCCTATCAACAGTATCGGAGTCGATTGCCTAAATGTTGTTTCACTCGTAATCAAAACCTGATACTAGATTGCATTTTTGACAGAAACACATCCGACGCTAAACTATGTTATTTTATGAGTTTTGATCATATTGCTTGACTTGTTGTCAACTATTTCTTTAATTTTCATTCGTTCTAATTCATCCTAACATGAATTTTCTGGTGATGCAGAGATAACTGCTTCGCCCAGAACGTCACCATTGTTGGTAGCCACACATGATTTTTGATATTTAACACGATCGAAAGACATCACATTTTTCTGTAGCTTCCATCACCTCGAAACTGTAAACACTTTTCTCAGTTTCAAAATGATTGTTAGCTTAAAGACTACCTTATTAATTTTTACTGTTTCAATTTTCGATTATTTTATTTTAATGCATGAATGTAAGAATGAATTAAACATAAAACTTGGTTTGTTTTAATAATTTTATTCCTTTTACTTGAAGAGGTTGGTGACTTCATCTTCTTACTCTTCCTCTTCATATTCCTTTTAGACTTCTGGTTACTAGGAAATATATTTTAACAAGCCATCCATATGTAATTGAAATTTAAATCTTATTAAATGGTTGACTGATCCATTTTTCGATTTCTTGGTTGTAATATGGTTTTTGTATGGTTCAATAGTTCATTGTCAAATTGTCTTGGTACGTGAAAAAATCTGGTTTATTATTTGGTATTCTTTCATGAGTTTAATGGTCGGATCAATATTCATGAAAATGAGTATAGACCAGATGTACTTGAGTCCTCACCTTACCTTGTTGGCTCGAAACATTAATGAAGCTATTCATTGGTTGCATAGGTTTTTGTACTCTATAGTTTCGACACTCATTGCGAGATATGGTAAGGGATACAATGAATCCTTTGGTGTCCATCCTCACTATCTGAGTTATGATAACCCATAGGCTCTATTATTTTCATATTTCCACTTTCTGTTCAGACCTACTTTGTAACACCTTGTTTCCCCCAGTCTGTAAAAATAACTATATTGGCCAAGAACTATGGCAAACTCAAAGACGTGAATGTTTGATTTGATGGACCATTTTATGAAAGGTCGATGAATGTAAATTATGTCATAAATATGTGTTGCATCTCTGCTAGGAGGGGGATGTGCTAAAAGAGACCATGATGGCTAATGAGAGGTGGTGGAAGGGACCTGGAATGGTTGCATTAACTTCCACCGAGCCAGTACCGTACTGGTTTTACTTTCTCAAAGACCAAAGCTACTCTCTGACCCCAGAATGGATTTCCCATCAGATTGGTAGGTGGAGAGGCTCCTCAAGATTTAATGAGGGGATGGGGGTGAACCGCCCATCCGTAATAGCTCCCAGACTTGACCGCGGATGGGGAAATTCGCACCGCACACAATCTTGCAGAGAAAAGGCAGGAGAGGAAGTGTGGTAAGGAGAGGAGAAAAGAGAGGAGAACACATGTGACAGGGATCGTGGGGAAGAACTGGAGAAACTCTAGAAACACAGGGAGTTTTGAACAGAGGAGAAGGAGAGTAATCTTCATCCTTGACTTCCATTGAGATGGAAGTAGAAAATTGAACCTCAAGCATCGTGGTCTAGCTCGGGGGTGGCTAGTGGTAAATCCGTTTGGAGTCATTGAGCCTATGATTGGGTGGAAATGAGCACCCCTCTTAGCATTCACATCACGTCTGGAATTTCTGATAAGTGTTATGTCTTGCATTTGGAATTGAATGTCACTATCGCATGCTCATTTTTATACGCTCGTAAATAGTTTTTGTATAGAAGTGTTTGCCTTGTGTTATGATTAGAAATAATGGATTCATTCTTATATTGATATAACTACAAATCAATTAATGTATAGAATGTATGAGTTTAGGATACAAGTTCATTCCCCTGAGGATTGACCCATCTAACTTGACTCGTGTTATGCCCTGGTTCATCCTCCCGAAGGCACCTTTTTCAGGAAATTTCCCTCGTCTTCCAGAGTCGGAATGAATCCCTTGAAAATTCTACCATTGTAGTAAATCCATGAGTTTACCTTGCCCCCGTCGTGAAGTAAATGGGCTTCAGAGTTTCGGCACCCGGGAAACCCAATGGTATGAATCCCACGTCTTCACAAGTTGCGAAATCCCGGTACGCAAAATCTCGATATGTGAAACCCCAAAATGGTCTAGCGTGATAAGGTTTTGGCGTTTCGGCATTTCGACACCCGGGAAACCCAAGGGCAAGTTCCCTTGTATTCACCAATCGCAAAATCCCGATATGCGAAACCCCGAAATGGTTTAGCATGAATAGGTTTTGGTGTTTCAGCATTTTGGCACCCAGGAAACCCAAGGGAAAGTTCCCTTGTATTCGCCAGTCGTGAAATCCTGATATGTGAAACCCCGAAACGGTTTAGCATGAATAGGTTTTGGTGTTTCAGCATTTTGGCACCAGGGAAACCCAAGGGCAAGTTCTCTTGTATTCTCTAGTTGCGAAATCCCGATATGTGAAACCTTGAAATGGTTTAGTGTGAATAGGTTTTGGTGTTTCGGTGTTTCGGCACCCGGGAAACCCAAGGGAAAGTTCCCTTGTATTCACCAGTCGTGAAATCTCAATATGCGAAACCCCGAAATGGTTTAGTGTAAATAGGTTTTGGTGTTTCGGTGTTTCGGCACCCAGGAAACCCAAGGGAAAGTTCCCTTGTACTCGCCAGTCATGAAATCCTGATATGTGAAACCCCAAAATGGTTTAGCGTGAATAGGTTTTGGTGTTTTAGTGTTTCAGCACCCGGGAAACCTAAGGGCAAGTTCCCTTGTACTCTCCAGTCATGAAATCCTGATATGTGAAACCCCGAAATGGTTTAGCATGAATAGGTTTTGGTGTTTCGGCATTTCGACACCTAGGAAACCCAAGGGCAAGTTCCCTTGTATTCGCCAGTCGCGAAATCCCGATATGTGAAACCCCGAAATGGTTTAGCGTGAATAGGTTTTGGTGTTTTGACATTTCGTCACCCGGGAAACCCAAGGGAAAGACCCCTCATCTTCTCCATTCGTGAAATCCTGGTACGCGAAACCCCGATGCGCTCTATGAATGAGCCCTAGGTCATCGGACATGATCTTGTGGTAGGGAGGAGGAGTCCTAAAAGAATCTGAACAACCCATTTGTAGGGATGCAAGGTGAAGATATAAGGCCACTGGGGTTCTGGACAACAGAGGAATAGGAGTGAATACCTCGCCAAAAATCTCGAAAGGTAGAGTGTCGGGATTTAATCCGGGCTGTTGATAAAGTCGATGATCTGGACCATATATTCGGATGATACCGGGCTTTCGGGTTCCGGGGATTTTAAAGGGAAAGGAGGAACACTTTCATCATGATTTCCCGAATCGTGAAACCCCGAAATCATTTAGAGGAACAACGCTAGGTCATAGGACTGGTTGTATGAAAAGTGACCCAAGGGAGGAGCTAAGGATCTATTAGACCCTTTCGGGTTTTGACATTTCGAAAGACAGAGAACAGGGGAACTCTTGCATCACGATTCCCTGAATCACGAAAGCCATAAAATCATTTCTGGTAAGGTCTGTGTTCATAGCCAATGATCACATGGGGGAGCATAAGGGAAGGGAGGGTCTGTGCTAGGCCCCATAGAATTTCGAGGATTTTGTCCCTCGAGAAAAAAGGCAAAAAATCTTAGTTGTCGTAGTTGGTGTGTGACAAATTGGTATCATATCATGGTTACAACACTTGTCCTGCTTGGGCTCATGGATGAGTTGCACATGAAATCCATCTGAAGTACTCTTAAAAGGAGTAACTCTTTATCCTAACCCCCCTTATCAAAAGCCGATGTTAAGAATGAAAATTTCTATTGTGTGTATGCATTTGAAAAATATGAATTATGCACTGATTGTGAATGAATATAATGTTGACTAACAATAAGTGTTTTTATTGCACAACAAGCAAATGATCAACCATAGGAAACTATAGACGCATAGAGTGGTGACGCAACACGAAGTGGGGGATGGCTCCCACAATAGAGACGAAGAGTCTGGTGAAAGGAGAGTGGTAGAGACCCCTCCAGATCTAGCTGAGACTGTGAGAAGCCTCACAGTCGAACTACAGAGCTGCAAGGACGACAACGAGAGGTTGATAAAAGAGCAAGAGAAGTAAACAAAAATTAGTGCAGTCTTGCTGTAGAGTTTATCCGACATACAAAGACAATTGCAGCATGGACCTGACATCAGTCATGCGGACCGATGACAGACAAAGAAAAGTCTAAGTCCACTTGAGATACAAAAACGTGGTCTTTTGAGTGGCCACACTGGGAAGAGCACCTCGAGAAAGGTTCACCCCAGAGATAAGGGACAAGCGTTGGATGATTCCTCTGGAAAGGAAACTAGCGACTCAGAGGGATCTTCTAGTAGTAGAACTAGTTCTTATTCCTAAATAAAATGGAAGAAGCGAAATCATTCCAAAAGTCATAATTTTGAAGAATTCAAGAAGGCCAAACCACCCTCTTTCGATGGTGAAATAAAGAAGAGAGAGGAAGCGGAGGCTTGGATACTTGGACTAAAGAAGTATTTCAAAGTCCATGACTTCTCGGAAAATTTGAGGGCCCGAGTAGCCACTTTCAACCTGAATGGGAAGGCTTCCATTTTTTGGTAATACCTTAAGAACGTAAAATGGATTCATGAAGGAGAACTATCTTGGGAACGATTTGAGAAATACTTCAGGAAGAAGTATCTGTCGGAAAAATATTTCGACAAAAAGACTAAAGAATTCTATGAACTCAAGATGGGGCAATGCACCATAGAGGAATATGTCGGCAGATTCCTTGAATTATTGAGGTACGTACCCTATATAAAAGAAGATAAGGCAAAGGTACAATGATTCATCAGTGGGATACCTAAGGACTGTTAGAATAGAATTGAGTTTGACGAGCCAAAGACCCTAGAATATACTATCTGAAATGCAAGATATTGTTATGAACAACTTGGGCATCGGAAAGAACCTCGTGAAGGTTGGAAGCAGAAGAATAGTTTAGGATTCCAGAAAAAGGGGTTTAAATCCCCAATATTTAAAAACTATAAAAAGGACTCAAGGATGAGCTTCCCAACCCAAAGTGTACACCAACAAAATTTCCCCTCCCAGAGAATAAATAAACCTTTTGGATCTACCCTAGGAAATATTGATAACCAGAAGAGAGAACCCTTAAAATGTTGGGGTTGTCGAGAAGAACATCTACTGAGGGACTGACCGCACCGAAAACATAACAGTTGAAGAATTTGCAACGTTCAGGAAGCTACCACCATCAATGACGTGGCCAGGAGTATGCCACAAATTTATCCAGCCGTGGATAATAAACAAACTGACCACCAAGCTTTAGTGGTGGAGATGGAAGGTATGATCACCAACCATCTAGTGTCTATTCTAATTGACCCTGGTTCAAATTTGAGTTATATAGCCCCTAAGGCTGTCGATAAGTGTAAATTATAGCCACATAAACATGCCAAGCCATGGTTGGTATAGTTAGCCACTGGCACCAAAAGAAAGGTAGCAGAGGTCATACCATCTTGCCAATTCACTATGGGTGAATTCCCCACCCAAGCAACCCTTAATGTATTACCCCTAGGATCGTATGACCTATTGATTGGTATGCACTGGCTAGCCAAATATAAATCTAGACTAGACTGTTACCATAAAACCTTAGAATGTGTAAGTGAATAAGGAAGAAGGATAACCCTTCAAGGGATCCAAAAACCTGTCTCAGTGAGACGAATATCCGCCCTTCAAATGAGAAAGTATTGTAGAAAGGGATGTCCACTATATGCGATACAGGTGTTGGAATCAGTTGAAGATGAAAAACTAAGCCTGGAAGACCACCCCACACTAAGAGAATATAGAGATGTATTTCTAGAAGAGGTATTGGGTTTACCTCCGAGAAGGGACATTGACTTCTCGATAGAACTTGCACCGGGAGTAGTGCCAGTGTCTAGGACACCCTACAAGATGAGCATACCTAAGCTAGTTGAGCTTAAATTACAACTAAAAGAAATGATGGATAGAGGCTATATCCAGCCCAACGTGTCTCCATGGGGATCACCTTTCCTTTTTGTGAAAAATAAAGACGGTACCCTCCAACTATGCATAGATTATAGAAAACTCAATAAGGTAACCATAAATAACAAGTACCCTTTACCCAGGATCGATGACCTGTTTGATCAATTGGGACGTGCTTCCATCTTATCAAAGATTGACTTGAGATCTGGATACCATAAAGTCCGAATCAAGAGTGAAGACATCCACAAAACTGCCTTCAGGATGAGATATGGTCACTATGAGTTTGTGGTAGTACCATTTGGATTGACCAATGCCCCTGCCACTTTTATGTGCTTGATGAACAATGTGCTCAGCAAATTCCTAGACAAATTTGTACTGGTTTTTATTGATGATATATTAATTTACTCCAGGAATAGAGAGGAACATGAGGAACATCTTAGACTTGTGCTTCAAGTGCTAAGAGAACATCATCTCTATGCCAAATTTAGCAAGTGCAACTTTTTCCAGAAGAAAATACATTACTTGGGCCATGTCATATCTGAAGAGGGAGTAGCAGTAGATCCTGACAAGATCAGGTCTATCATGGAATGAACTACCCCAAAGGACGTTTCAGATATCATATCCTTTATGGGATTAGCAGGATACTATAGGATAGTTATAAAAGGATTCTCCAAGATTAGTTGTCCAATCGCTACCCTCTAGAAGAAGGGAGATAAATTCACATGGACACAAGAATGTGAAGAAATATTTCAATTCCTGAAACACCTTATGACCCATGCACCCGTGCTAAAGATCGCTGATCCCGAAAATGAATTCCTCATGTGCATAGATGCCTGTAAGGAAGGGCTCAGAGGAGTCCTTATGCAAGGAGGAATTGTAGTCTGCTATGAATCCTGAAAATTGAATGAGCACGAAGTCAACTATGTGACCCATGATCTAGAGCTTGTCACCATAGTGCATGCCTTAAAAATGTGGAGACATTACCTCCTGGGAAGGAAATTTGTACTTATGACAGACCACTGTGGATTGCGATATCTGTTTGACCAACCAAAGCTCAATTCCAGACAAGCTAGGTGGATGGCCCTCCTTATTGAGTTTGATTTTGAAATCAAACATGTTAAAGGAAAGGAAAATAAGGTGGTTGATGCCCTTAGCAGAAGTATGAAAACAATTCACCTGGCAGTGGTGAGCACCTGGGAGAGGAATGTCAAAGAAAGAGTCAGGAATGCATAATAAATCGACACATTCTTCCAGACCGTGACCTCATACCTAAAGCAAGAACCCACAGGAATAAAGTATGAAGCCTACTAGATGATAGATGGAGGTCTGCTAACTTATAGAAATAGATTGTATATTCCAGATTGTGACAACTTGAAGAGGTTCATAATGGATGAACTACATAAAAGACCATATACTGGTCACCCGGGATATCAAAATATGATCACGGCCACTAGGAAACAATTCTATTGGCCTGGGTTAAATAAATACATAGCTAACTATTTAGCTAAGTGCCTAGAATGCCAACAGGTTAAAGAAAAACACTGACAGGCAGCAGGATTTTTACAACCTCTACCAATCCCAGGATGGAAGTGGGAAACCATTTCCATGGACTTCATCACTGGATTACCAACATCGACCAAACAGAATGATGCCATCATGGTAGTGGTGGATAAATTGAGCAAGTCTGCCCATTTTATCCCCATCAAATCAAATTGCAAGGCAATAGATATCACCAACATATTCATGAAGGAGATATTCAGAATACATGGTATGCCTAAAGAGATCGTGTCTAACATAGACACAAAATTTACTTCCAACTTTTGGAAATCCTTGATCGTTGGTCTGGAGACCAAATTACTATATAGCACAACCTATCATCCTCAAACTGATCGACAGATGAAAAGAATGAACCAAATATTAGAAGACATGCTAAGGATGCATGTAATGCATCAACCCAAAAAGTGGGAAGACTACCTGCCACTGGTGGAATTCGCCTACAACAATGGCTACCGAGAATCCCTGAAGATGAGTCCTTTCGAAGTCCTCTATGGTAGGCCATGCAACACTCCAGTTAGTTGGAGTAATCCCATAAACAGAGTTACTATTGGACTCAACATGTTGAAAGAAATGGAACAACAAGTGACTCAGATAAAACAAAATCTAAATGTCGCTCAGAACCGACAGAAAAGTTACGTCGACAGAAAGAGAAATCCAAGAGAGTTCAAGGTAGGAGACCATGTATATCTTAGAGTTAGGCCTAGGAAGAGTTCCCTGAGGATGGGATCTTGTGCCAAGTTGGCACCTCGGTATTGTGGACCCTTTTAAGTTCTAGATAGAGTGGGACCTGTAGCCTATAGGATAGAACTTCCTCCCACAGTAGAAGCACATAATGTTTTCCATGTTTCATTATTGAAGAAATATGTACATGATTCTAATCATATAATTGACTGGTCTGTGATCTAGGTGGAACCAGAGGGAGAATTCCTGCCAAAACCTCAATGCATACTGGATAGAAAGGAAACCCCACTCAGGAACCGAACCATTGCACAGGTCAAGGTGTAGTGGAAACATTTTGGCTCAGATGAGGCTACCTGGGAAATGGAAGATGCCATGAAACATGAATATCTGATTTTGTTTACTTCTATACATACATGCCATATTGATAGATAGAACATCGAGGACGATGTTCCTTTAAGGAGGAGGGAATTATAACACCCTGTTTCCCCCAGTCTATAAAAATAACGATATTGGCCAAGAACTATGGAAAACTCAAAGACATGAATCTTTTATTTGATGAACCTTTTTATGAAAGGTCGATGAATGTAAATTATGTTATAAATATGTGTTGCATGGATGTTGGGAGGGGGATGTGCTAAAATATACCATGATGGATAATGAGAGGTGGTGGAAGGGACCTGGAATGGTTGCGTTAACTTCCATCGAGCCAGTACCGTACTGGTTTTACTTGCTCAAAGACCAAAGCTACTCTCTGACCCCAGAATGGATTTCCCATTAGATTGGTAGGTGGGGAGTCTCCTCAAGAGTTAATGAGGGGATGGGGGTGAACCGCCCATCCGTAATAGCTCCTAGACAATACCGCGGACAGGGAAATTCACACCGCATGCAATCTTGCAGAGAAAAGGCAAGAGAGGAAGTGTGGTAAGGAGAGGAGAAAAGAGAGGAGAACACATGTGACTAGGATCGCGGGGAAGAACGGGAGAAACTCTAGAAACACAGGGAGTTCTAAACAGAGGAGAAGGAGAGTAAAATTCATCCTTGACTTTCGTTGAGCCGGAAGTAGAAAATTGAACCTCAAGCATCGTGGTCTAGCTCAGGGGTGGCTAGTGGTAAATCCATTTGGAGTCACTGAGCCTATGGTTGGGTGGAAATGAGCACCCCTGTCAGCATTCGCATCATGTCTGGAATTTCTGATAAGTGTTATGTCTTGCATTTGGAATTGAATGTCACGATCATGTGCTCATTTTTATACGCTCGTAAATAGTTTCTGTATAGAATTTTTTTCCTTGTGTTATGATTAGAAATAATGGATGCATGCTTATACTAATATAACTACAAATAGGTTAATGTATAGAATGTATGAGTTCAAGATACGAGTTTGTTCCCCTGAGGATTGACCCATCTAACTTGACTCGTGTTATTCCTTGGTTCATCCTCCCTAAGGCACCTTTTTTGGGAAAGTTCCCTTACATTCCAGAGTCAGAGGGAATCCCTTGAAAAGACTACCATTGTAGTAAATGTACGAGTTTACCTTGCCCCTGTAATGAAGTAAATGGGCTTCAGATTTTTGGCACCCGGGAAACCCAATGGTATGAATCCCACGTATTCACAAGTTGTGAAATCCCGGTACGTGAAATCTCGATATGTGAAACCCAGAAATGGTCTAGCGTGAATAGGTTTTGGTGTTTCGGCGTTTCGACACCTGGGAAACCCAGGGGCAAGTTCCCTTGTATTCACTAGTCGAGAAATCTTGATATGCAAAACCCCAAAATGGTTTAGCGTGAATAGGTTTTGGTGTTTCGGCGTTTCAGCACCTGGGAAACCCAAGGGCAAGTTCCCTTGTATTCTCCAATCGCGAAATCCCGATATGCGAATTCCCAAAATGGTTTAGTGTGAATAGGTTTTGGTGTTTCAGCGTTTCGACACCCGGGAAACCCAAGGGAAAGATCCCTTATATTCTCCAGTCGTGAAATCCCGATATGCAAAACCCCGAAATGGTTTAGCGTGAATAGGCTTTGGTGTTTTGGTGTTTCGGCAGCCGAGAAACCCAAGGGAAAGTTCCCTTGTATTCACCAGTCGCGAAATCCCGATATGCAAAACCCCAAAATGGTTTAGCATGAATAGGTTTTGGTGTTTTGGCACCCAGGAAACCCAAGGTCAAGTTCCCTTGTATTCGCTAGTCGTGAAATCCCAATATGCGAAACCCCGAAATGGTTTAGCATGAATAGGTTTTGGTGTTTCAGCACCCGGGAAACCCAAGCGCAAGTTACCTTGTATTCGCCAGTCATGAAATCCCGATATGAAAAACCCCAAAATAGTTTAGTGTGAATAGGTTTTGGTGTTTCAGCGTTTTGGCACTCGAGAAACCCAAGGGCAAGACCCCTCATCTTCACGAGTCGTGAAATCCCGGTACGTGAAACCTCGATGCGCTCTGTGAATGAGCCCTAGGTCACTAGACATGGTATTTTGATAGGGAGGAGGAGTCTCGAAAGAATCTAGATCGCCCATTTGTAGGGATGCGAGGTGAAGATATAAGGCCACCGGGGTTCTAGACAACAGAGGAATAGGAGTGAAGACCTCGCTAGAATTCCTGAAAGGTAGAGTGTCAGGATTTAATTTGGGCCATTGATCAAGTCGATGATCTGGATGATACCGGGATTTTTGGTTCCGGGGATTTTAAAGGGAAAGGAGGATTGCTTGCATCATGAATTCCCAAATTGCGAAACCCCGAAATCATTTAGAGGAACATCGCCAGGTCATAGGACCGGTTGTATGAAAAAAGACCCAAGGGAGGAGCTAAGGATATATTAGACCCTTTCAGGTTTTGGCATTTTGAAAGACAGAGAACAGGGGAACGCTTGCATCACGATTCCCCAAATCGCAAAAGCCAGAAATGCCTTTTTGGTAAGGTCTGTGGTCATAGCCAACGATCACATGGGGGAGCATAAGGGAAGGGAGGCTCTGTGCTAGGCCCCATAGAATTTCAGGGATTTTGTCCCTCGAGAAAAAAAAGGCGAAAAATCTTAGTTGTCGTAGTGGGTGTGTGACATACTTCTATTTCTCACACGATTGGAACCTAAAACTATTCTGAGTAATCTCTGTTGAGTTATGGTTATAGTGGTCATGGCACCCATCGTTCACATAGAGTTGAATGGATTCCAATATTTACTTTCCCATGATGATGCGATTGAGGACCTAAATAGTCATGGCTGGGATATATTCCTTAAGAAATTTGAGGGTTATAACTTCAGGTAGCATAATCCTTCGCACAAACCTTTGATGGTTTCAGAGCTAAAATTGGGGACATATAGTTAGAATTGACAGAGGAATTCGTGAGCAAAGCCATAAGGCTTCCATCAAAGGGTGCAAGGTGGTTAAAAAATGCCCGAATATAAGAAGTCCCGTGGAGTCTGTTCATGACATCTCGTAAAACCACTTACTGCATCAAAGGTATTCCTATCACCCTGTTAATACCTAGATGGCATAGTTTGTTGTTAATTCTGAAACAATTCGTTACATTCGAGGGTCGATATAGATTGGTCTTTATCTTCCATATCCGTTAGCACATGAATTTCATAGGTTTCGATTTAGATATGACATTTTACTTATTAAGGAGTCTCTATAATAAGTCCAAGCATTACAAGTGACACACTATCAATTCGAGCCTGTTCCACCATGGATTGGTTAAAATATTGTTGATACATCATCTTTTGACCATAGGTGACAGTTGGGAGATCTTTTTGATGAGGAATGGTTTCACCCAGGCTGATTCTACATCCAACCCTCTCTTAATTCCAAACCCTAACTCAGATGAGCCAGTGGTTAAAAGCTAGTTCGCAAATTCAATTGACGAACTAGAGTTTATTGATAAAACCCCTCTAGATAAAGGATTATTACGTAGATCTCCTGAACAGGTGACTGCTGAATTGGAGGGAAATGATCCTCATGTGCCTATGAGTGATGCTAGAGTTGAGACTGATGTTAAGAAATGTTGTAAAGGAAGGAAACAATAGTACACAGATTTGGGTTTCAAGAACAAGAGAACATGTCGCCTAATCTCTAGAAAACTAAGGAACCGAAATGATACTCATTTGAGATTGATCGATCTAATCGAGATCGATGAGGGTTCAGATCCCGAGATAGAGGATTTTCTAGTTTGGGAAGATCTAGAAATTCAGGGTTCCACAAGGGAGGTTATCATTCATACTGTGCCTTATGATTTCATGATAAATTTACCACCATGCCTTAAAGGTAGAGAATCATTCTCAGGTATCAGGCAAGATCTGAATAAAACAACAAGTAAGACTGAAGCACCCTTGGTTGATTGTGTCCTTCGTTGACCTACCATCTCCCATGTACACTGTGATGGTTGTTTCAAGTGGGTTGAGCTTTACTATACCGACATTCCTCTCTTACATTCCTAAATCAAAACTCTGACCGCTCAGAATCATCTTTTGAAGAAAGAAAACTTTGATCTCAAGGCACATACAGAAAGGGAGACTAAACGTATCAAGAGATATGGAAACATAGTCATTAAGAATGCGACCAGTGTCAAGGCAATAATAAACTCTGAGTTGTCTGACCCCTCTTTAGTTAATTTTTAATGGTAAAACATTTTGTTATGATTTCATTTAATTTCAATTATCTAATTCGAAATAAGTATATTTGAATTGTGATTTCATTTACTAGAATACAGACTGGCTACAAAATCTTCGATTATGTAACCAAGTCTCTTTTAATAAAAAATAGTTATTTAGAAATTGTTTTTCTAATTTATTAAATTTGTTTGCTATTCTCAGGAAATGGGAAATCATGTTGCTGATTACTTGGAGAAAATATGTTCAATTATACCCCTAAATGATTAGTAGTTTTTCTTTCTTTATGTTTTATAAAAACTTTGATTTAATTTTTGAATAAACCAACTCTGTTATGAGTGGTTTCCAATCCACTATTTTTGTAATATGACTTGATTTTGGGAGATTCAACTCTATCCTAAGAGATATGAGTATTTGGATCTCTGGTTACTTTAAATACTGTTCGCTTTGTTATTGAACGACATCTTTTCTTGAAACAGATTATGGACATGTAATTCTCAAAACTGAATGGACAAGTTGTTCACATTTCAGCTTTAGGCCAGCGTGACACTGTCCCATTTATGTTTCACCTCTTATATTATGAAATATATACATGTTACACAACTTTATTCTCATTAGCATGTAATGTTTCATTTTATTCAGCGCTTTAAATTTTCTCTATAATTTGTTGTTCCATATATTATATATGTGATCATTATTTCACTTTAATATCAGTGATTTATGCTTGATGTTGAGTTGATGTATCATATGAATGTTTTACATTAAAATTTATTTTACTGTAAATATTCATCATTACGAGGTCATTGGATCTATATGTTTATTCCTCTGTTCTTATATCATTGCTCCCAAAAACACTTCGAGTTTACTTAGGAGATGTTAGAACAAGCCTGTTACAGATTTCTCTCACAGGTAAGAGAGTTGGAAGTTTGGATTACACAGGCATATAGACACAATATAAGGCTAATATCAGGTTAGTTTTATCTACATTTAATTTTTGATATTAGTTATTTGTTAATGAAATAAGCCATTTTAAATTGGTTGTGACTCTTATTCTACTCTTGTTTCAGACTATGTTTTATTAGTATCTTTTTGAGTTCTTAGATTTTAGATTATTAAACATAAAATATAAAAATATGTGATTTCTTTATCTACTTCATTAACAATTGCAAAAACATTGATTTCTCAAGACATCCACCAAAAATTGCAAATTGTAAATATCATGTTCATAACCACATGTTCATATTTATGGTTATGTTTAGCATTTGTAAATAATTAGATTCGTACACATTGTATCGTAGTTATAGTTTTAGGGTAGTTTATTTTATTTCATTATTTTAGGACCTTAGTTCACTAACAGATCCATTAAACCCGTCAGGATAGATCACACAAATGTCTTGGGTTAATTAGACAACCCCGGACTGGATCTACCCTTCCAGTTGATGGTGTGTCACTTACGCCCGTCAAAAATATGTTGTGTTGGTAACCGGTTTATATGGTGTATATTGTAATATATCCTATCCTCATTTCAGAAAGGATTCGAGTTGAGCCTTTGCTTGTGGGCCGACTGGAGTTGATACTTAAGCTTCCAATTTTTTGATTGAGACTTCAGTGTCTTTTGGATTTTCCTCATTTTCCTTTCCTCCAGAGCTCCCTGTCTCAAAACCAAGAGGTCCAGTCTCCTATGTAGATTAAGGGGCTACCGAATCTCCATGTATTACCTTAGGAAATATATTTCATTTGTGCCTTTGGAAATTGAATAAGATGGCATGTTGATCTAATGACAAAGTTTGGACTCTATCCAATACTTCCTCGTATGACCTGGCTCCCCTGAATATTTCATCCTGTGGGGAATTCTCGTGCAAATACTTCTTTAAATTGTATTGATCCAAGTGATTTTCCACGATCTTATGTGGATCATTCCTTTTAAATTCAATGTCAACTAACTTGACATCTTCTAGAACCACAACCTCTACTTTATAATGGTCGAAGTCTAACAACAAAAAGATACCAACCTGAAGAGAAAAAGTTGGGCATACCTTTTTCTGGGCCTCTTTTAATTCCTTGTTGATGGCCCCTGCCACGGTCTAATAATCCACTTCTCGGTATACCAACCGATCTAGTAAAAATGTTGGGAGAGCATGGGGAGGGACTAAGAACCCAAAAACCCTGATGTAGGAAAATGTTTCTTCGATGTACCAGTCTGTTATTTTGCCCAGGTTTTCCATGATTCTGTCTGAAATTCTGGGAGGTGGGAAACAGTATAGGGCGATCTGAATAGGAACCACTACGTAATGACATATTTCATAGAATAAATCTCTAGATTTTTCTTTGCACAACTTGGAGTGATAGAAATGGATAGGTTCAACATTGGTTGGAGTCCAGCTCCAGCTCATCAGAGGGAAAGGAGTCATAAAGAAAATAACATGCATGATGTATGCTGACATATAAAAAGGGGTAGGTTTCCCTTTGGAATTTTCCAATTGGTACTCTGTGATTTCATTAGCCATGATGTCTGATAACATCTTAGCCCAGTTGAAAGAGTATCCATCAAACACTTCTTGAATATTTGGTACCCATGCCAACGAAAAGTGGGTGGATTCCTTCTTCCCGAATAGCCTACATAAAATCATAGCAACATAAACCATATGTGCTTCTAACGATGTTGTGGCATAAATTTCGTGAGTTTTGGCTTTGAATTTTTTTGGGTGCCCCCACAAGTCCTTGATTAAATCAAGGTAGGTTTTATCATATTGCTTACATTCCTGTTTCTCGAACTCCAACATGAATTTAGCGTTGTAATTATATTTAGAAACAGGGGATAGTTTATACATTACTTGTATGTGTTCTGGTCGAAAATACCCAACAACAACATTCTGTGAGTTGCAAATTCTCTTGGTTGAAATGTCGATGTTTTCTAGGACCCAACCTATCATGTCATTATACGGCATGAGTCTCAGTCACGCTGCTATTTTGTGTAGCTCTAAGTGAGATATATGCATGAGTTTAGTTGGATGGTTTTCACTCACTTCGTCACATGAATCCTCCGGGAAATTTATAAGCTCGTGCTCTAGAATATCAAACACATGTGTCCAAGATTTTACAGTATCTATGGCTCTCGGTGAGGTTTTTGACAGAACATCTATGTTTGGATTTGTTCTTTCACCAACTACTTTAGCCATCTTTCATAGTGCCATGATATTGATGAAATTGGAGTTGGGTTACCTATTACAAGGGAATGTGTGAGCTTTTTCAGTTGGCTAAAACTTGCTATTCTGGGAGAATGAAAATGGAATTCAAAATAAAATATTTTTATTCATCTCAAGCATATTGATCTAAGAATACCTTTACCGACGATAAACTTATTTACCTTAATGAGAAAATCTAGGTGGCGGTCTGCAATCTATATTGAAATCATTGTCGTTGATTTTTGACTAATTCCATTAATATTGATGGTTCGCGATCGAGGACATGAATGAAATAGGTTTGAAAATTCTCGAATAGCGAATTCATGAAATATTAATTGTGAGATAATATTGTTTAAAACATTAATTAATCATGTTTAAAATTAAGTCTTTTCAGGTATTTAGACTTCGGGATTTTTAACAGTAACTCAAGATAGAATCCCCGAAACCTGAAACTGTGAAATGATTAATTATTGGATAGTCATTTTTTATCTGTAATTAACCCCACTTAAGTTTGAAGTGTTTTGGAAGTTTGGTCTCAGAGACTTCAATATGTGTTGGATGATAAACGTTCAAACTTCTAAAGTGCTAAGTTATTAACTGTATTTTAACCAAGATTAACTTAACTGATTAAGATTTAATATTTCAGGATTTTGTTGCTTCGTGGATTTGCAATTTATCTCATCATTATATTTCCAAAGGGCCATTACTCGTAGTGACGTGTTGAGGGTGATGCCATTTTGGATGACATGTCGAGACCAAGGGGTGCCACATGTTACTTAGATTCTTATGAATCTCAAGAGGAAAAAGGTAGAAAATGGATGCCACATGTCAACCCAGGGAAGATTCGAAAGATACACGTTTATTATGCCTTGTGTCCTTCGAAAGTTTATGAAATATTGATAACAAATTCTTTCGAGTTTTGGGGTTTTTAAAGTTATGACTTGTCGAAATGCCCGAAGCGCGAAACTCTGAAGCGACCTTTTAGTGATTTGGCTATGTAATAATCAGGCGGCTCCACCACTGTGAAGATCTTAGGATCATCATATCAATTGAGGAACTCCATCAACGACGAATATTGCACGTTTCTTGTTACAATTTAACTATAGATGTTTTTGTTTTAAAGATCATAGTTATAGGATTATAATTGTTCCAACATAGGCTCCATCTGGGGATCACGTCTCCCTTCGAGGCATGGAAGAACAGTAGACCAAGTGCCTTTATTGGGTGACTAGAGTCATCATTGTATTTCTAGTAAACACCCTTGGAGAAAAATCAGATTTCAGCCGAGTCTAAAAAAACCTTCGAAACATAATCAATTATTTATCTCATGTTAGGCTATTGATATGTTTCCTTTTCTTGAAACTGAGTTTAGATTTTCTCAAGATAATCAAAAAAACTTTAACTGAACTATCAGACTTTGGTCGATTTCGTTCGCATCAAGGAAAAGTAATTTTAATGATTTATTCAGGGAATCCCTTGTTGGTTTAGAATGTAAATATTACCGGAAAGAGAACTAGTCAGCAGAGTATGTTTATAGATGTATGTCAGTCTTACAGATATCATAGATATTGCTTCACTACCAACGATCTTGTTCAGTACCCCGATGAAGTTATCTACATCTCCCATTGAATTTCCTTTCACCACTTCAATTAGCAATTTTTCATTTTATTTGAGATGAGGCAATCATTACATGAATTTTATTTCATCATCTCTTTTGGAAAAAACGGGGGCAATCGATTTATGAATTTCCTTTCACCATTTTTCTTGGACTAGATGGGGGAAATCATTTTATGAATTTCCTTTCACCATCTGTCTTATATTTTTTATATTTTTGAAGTGAGGGCAATCAATTTGTATGTATCAGACAGGGATGATATATGCTTAAGATTTGACAATGAAGGTCTGTCAATAGTTTTTTTATTATACTTTGAGCTAAATCTCTCCCGATCTTCAATACATATATTCCTATAGGGAAGATATTATGGGGAATTTCTATTTTCCATGGATTTTCCTTGAGAGAACTAATCAATTTAAATCTGTTAGAAGAGATAAAGCTATGAGGATTATCCTAGACATACTTTCTTTCAGTTAAAATCAGAGGAACTTAAATATTCTCACCTAATCGCCTTTTGAAGATATGCTTTTGAGATTTCTGAGTCAAGGCAAAATTCTTTCTTTCTATTAAGATTTAAGGTCAAGCAGTGAAAATCAGGATAGAGTGAAAGATCAAAGATATGAAAAATGAAAAAAAAATGAGGAGTCAGAGGGTTTGAAAAGGGATTTCAGTTCCTCATAAGTTCACTTCTTGATTATCAAGCTTCTCCTTTATTCTTATTTTATTTTCTTTTTATTTCATTTTTGTTTTATTTTCACTTGATTCAGAAATCTAGAGATTTATATCTTTCTGATCTTTGATCAGGTGATTATATTTACATGAGTAGAAACTTGTTAATATCTGATAAGATCTCTTTTTTAGCATTTTAGTTTGAACAATAAGCATAGAAATTCATCCCTCGGATTTCATTTATATTTTCAACCAAACCAATCATTAATTCATCACCTACTTTGAGAGAAACAAATATTCTGAAAATTGAGCGTTGGATTATGATACCTCCTTATTTATCTTCTGATAATAAGTATTATGCAAGAGTATAAGAATAAGTAATTAGAAAATTCCGCAGAATAGAAATGATGCGTAGTACAAATATTTTTATATTTTGTTTTTATGATATCGAATGAAATTTGGTTTATTTACAATGAAAAAGTGAAATTTAGATACTCTAAGAAAGAAAATGAAATTGCAAATTTAAGCAAGAAACCAAACTAGTATATACAATGGCAATGTGAAACATCATTATTGCATAAAATGTTTTAGATAACACCTATTGATAGGGGCATCAAAAGTTTTTTCATCAAGATTTTCTGGTATGAATGAATTATTTCCCTCTGTAGTTGCAATCCTAAATGGTCTGAACTAGAGATGATCAAACTTGTCATGTTTTCCTGCATTTTCCTTTCTAGCATCCCATTTTAAAACTGGATCACCGGGAATGAACTCCCTATATTTCGCTTTTTTATAGAAAAGGGATTTCATATTATCTTGGTATTTTTGAAGTCTGTCATCAACTTCAACCATGTTCTGCTGGACTTCAATAATTTGGTTTATCGCCCTCATCACATCATATGGCTCTTTTTTTTTGTCTTGCCACAGATTCATCACTAAAAGAGAGAGATTGATAGGGAGGAAAACATCAATACCATAAACCATTTGGAAGGGGGATATACCTATTGATTGTTTTGTGCCTAGTCGGTTTTCCCATAAGGCGTACTTTAGGTGAACGTTCCAAGCCTTCTTATTTTTCGTTAATACTTTATTGATTATATTCATCAAACTTTTGTTTGACGATTCGTCCAAACCATTTGCATGAGGATAACAGGATGTAGAATGCCCTAGCACAATGTTGAATTTTTTACAGAAGATTATCATTGCCAATATTTGAACTCTTGGGCATTGTCCGTAACTATTTTCTAGGGGTAGCCAAATCCAGATAGGATGTTCTCCTCTAAAACATTTATAACCACCGAAACTGTGGCATTCCGGGATAGAACAACTTCAACCCATTTCGTGAAATAATTAGTAGCAGTTAAAATCCATTTATGTTGGGCACTTGACTACAGGTGGATTTCCCTGATGAAGTCCAGACCCCATTGTTGACAGGGAGCCTCTGTCTTGACTGGGACTAAAGGTAGTGTAGGGATATTTTGCTTACTAAAGAACAATTGGCAAGGGTTGCAGGCTCTGAACTTAGCATTCACATCAATGAATAACTTTGGATAATAATATCCATCTCTTAGGATCTTGTAGGTCATTTCCCTACAAGCATGATGTCCTCCACACACTCCTTCATGAAATTCAATTATGACATTCTCTATTTTAGGTTCTTTTAAACAACATAGAAAGAAACTTAGATGATCCTTCTAGTACAATTGACCTTCGGTAATACAGTATTTAATTGCGTGTAGCTTCAACGTTCTCACATTGTATAGAGTTATGTTGCTCGGGAATTGAAGGGTGAGGAGGTACGAAACGATATCTCGATACCAATCCGGGGAATAAAATTTATCCTCGATCTTGACTGCAGGGGTTTGATTATCAAGTTCCTCTATGTCTGAGATACATCCATGTGATTCTAGGTGGTTTATCCCGAGTGCTCTGAAATTTGATTATGCTAATAATTTCACCAGACCCTGACCTTTGACCAACTTGGTCAGTTTTACTTCTAGATCAAACTCCTGAATTTTGGCTAACCATCGACCTCTCCTACCATCACTGTCTGATTGTACCAAAATATATTTGACAGAGCTTGTTGGAACATAAGAGATTATCCTGGAATGTAACACATATGTCCTAAAAGATTTGAGATCTTTCACCATCACATAAGCTTGTTTTTGCTGTATATCATATATTAATTTGGCATCTCTGAGACTTTTACTAAAAAATGATATCGACTACTCGAAACCTTCTTTGTTCCTTTGCAAGAGTACAACTGTGATAGTATGTTCTGATGCAAAAGAAAATATCAGGAATAATTTATTATAGTCAGGACTAACTAATACTGGAGGTTTTCTTATAAATTTCTTAAATCGATCGAAAGATTCTTTGGCTTCAACAATCCATTTGATTTCACCATCTTTCTTCAACATATATGTGATTAATTTGACAATTTCAGCAAAGTTAGGCATAAAACTTCTAAGAAAATTTATTTTCCTAAAAAATATTGGATTTCTTTTTTATTTCTCGGAATGTTTATTGTGTCTATAGCCTCGATTCACTTGGGATCAACCTTGATTCCATATTTCAAAACTATATGACCCATAAGCTTGCCTTCTTTCATATTAAAATGAGACCTTTTAGGGTTTAGAGACAAACTAAATTTTCGACATTTCTCAAAGGTTTTTTTGAGATGAACCAGATGTTTTGCATCACAATTTGAGAAGAATGTTAGATCATCTACGTAAATGACAAAAAATTTATATCTCTCACCAATGAAAGCTATATCCATCACTGTTTTGAAAGTGGCCCCTGTGTTTATTAGACCGAATGGCATTTTATCATACATGAAAGTTCCCCGCGGAGTGGTGAATGTAGTTTTTTATTTATTGTCTTCGTGGACGACAATTTGGTTGTATCCTGAAAAACCATCGATCATATACATTTTTTTAGTGCCAACTAATTTTTCAAGGACATGATCCATTTTTGGCAGTGCGTAGTTATCCTTGAGGGATGACCAGCTTAAATTACTAAAATCTACACAAAGTCTTATTTCTCCACTTTTCTTCTTGACAGGTACCAAATTTTCTACCCATTTAGAATACCTAAGTGGGATGATAATCTTCACTTCGAAAAGTTTCTTGACTTCTCTTTATATTACTAGCAAGAGGATAGGATTGATTTGTCTCAGCTTCTGTCTAAAAGGTTTGATACCATGCTTCAAAGGAATATTATGTTCAATTATAGAGGTATCATAAATTTTTAAATCATCATAGGACTAGGCAAAGACGTCTTTATACATTTTAATCAGTTCAACATATTTATTCTTCACCTGGGCTGGAAGGTACTTAGATAATTTTACTATCTTAGGCTCTTATTTAGTTCCTATGTCACAGTCTTCAACCTCCTCGGGCTGAGGTCATAGGGTATATTTCAAGGGTATGTTATCTTGGTCAAAACATCTCTCTAAGGTATCAGACCTCTAGGGATCTGATTGTTCTTACATACAAGAATTCAGTGATTCACGATCTTATCTTGGCACCTTTCAGGATCTTCTCCTTCGTGCATGATCCAGATAGGATCGTTCTAGTTTTCTTGATCTATATGGGTCTCAGAGAATTCATCAACCATTTCTAGAAACTGTTTAATCTTCTCGTTATATTCAAAGACTTTCCAGTGTTTCACATTATTTGGGATTGAAGGTCTGTGTCTCATTTCTATATGATACTTCAACTTTAGGACAATAGGCGTCATAAACATCACAACTTCTTTGGCTAAAGAGTCTGCCTATTGATTCTCCATTTTAGGAATGTGATGAATGTTAAATGACAAGAAGAAATTCTCAATCAGATCCCAGGTGCAATTTTTGTATGACCTTAGCCTTGGATGTTTATCTTGATATTGCTTCTTTATTTGTTTTACAATAAGTTCTGCATCACCATAGACTATTAGATTTTCAATTTTTAGTTTCCTAGTAGCTTCTAATCCTAAGACCAGAGCCTTGTACTCACATAAATTATTTGTATAATTAATTTCCCACTATAATCTGTATGAAAGGGGGATGACAGACTCATCTATGGGTGAAACAATTAATACTCCAACTCCTGCCCCTTCACAGGAAAAAGAACCATAAAAAAAACATTTTCCATCCTTCTTCTCTACCATTTACACTTTTATGTGTTTTTTCTATTTTTTGGTTTTCTTCTATACAATCTTCAAAATCATCGGCTAATGATAAAATACAATTTCCTAGATCCTGATAGGCAACATTGAATGGATAATTATTTGGGTTTTTGGGGTCACTTATAGTATATGCCATTCTAGTCTCTCTGTACAGTCGAGTAAATTGTCCATAAAAAATTGGGATCGTAGCATATGTCATGTCCAGTTGAAGTGATCCTCCTAATGTTGTGCCCCAAGACCTAGATATAAGCATGTCGTACTTGTCAGGGACGTCAACAATGACTACATCCATAAGGATACTCTTTACAGGAATCTATTCACTACTATATCCTTGATCATGCCCAAACACTTAACCTTTATGGAATCAAAAGAATATAAGTCTTGATAAGGTCTAGTGATTTCAAGGCCTAACTTTTCCATAATAATGTTAGGCATTAAGTTATGAGAAGCCCCATAATATAGCATTCAATTGTAAATTAAGTGGTCATGCATAGTCAATGAAATATAAAATGGAGAAACAAAATCCTTGATACTTTCAATCTGCGGACCAAACATAATCGTTAGTCTTTCCTCTTGCAGATTGATCATGTCTGCATGAGATTCAACATCAGAAAAATTTATCATTTTAGCAATCTATTTTTTATAAATTGGATTCTTAGTGAGCTCAACTAGAGGCATAGGGATTTTAATCTTATTTATTTCATTCTCTAAACTGAAACCTCCTGTTGTTTTTTCAAATTCTCTATTTGAAGCTTGTTTTTCTGTAGTCTATGTCTTCTTAGTTTTTGTTGCTCTAGTTTCAACTATTTTTGTTCGGGAAGCTTGTTTTTCAATTAGAGGTTTAGTAACGACTACCTCGCTTGCTTTGTTTCTTTATAGGATATTTTTTGGTGGAACACTTGTAGTATTTGTTTCTTTGGGCCTTAAATTATACTTCTGTTGAAGTTCAACCATTATGGAGTCAATGATTCCTTGGTATGCACACTCTCCCAAATTATTTATACTTTCTTCATTACTAAACAAGGGTTCTTGGTCTAGAGATATTTCATAATCTTGTCTAGTTAGATGAGGTTCTTGGTCTTCATCACTAAGGTTGTTTATATCCTCTTCTAACCCCTCATAATTTTTCATATCATCTCCTATAAAAAAAAATTGTTTTAAATGGGGCTTGGAATTTTTTATCTTTGTTTTTTACTTGCCTCTATTGGGTTTGGCGGTTAGGATTCCTCCTGAAATATTTTCTAGCGAATGGATCAGGTTTGGCTTGATCTAGTTCCATTCTATAGATTTTGTTTGACAAATATTTGATTATCTTAGCCATGTCATCCATTTTTTCTTCCATAGACTTCCCAGATCCAGAGGGTCCTGCTTGTTCCCTAAAGAGTTTAGATTCTTTGGTCCGTGTATTAACCTTGGATTTAAGCTTACCATATGCCATCATGTTTGATTTGATTTCTATGGCGTCGTCTTGCATTACAGTCAGAGCAGTTGATCTTCTTTCTCTTAGAAGTAGGGAAAAATCGTGTTCAAAATCCCCTACGAAAGTTACCTTTGCTGCAAGTTGAGAGGGTTTGACTTTGGCTGGGATATTATGATAAAGTTTGTTAAATATCTGGGTAAATTCAAGAACTGACTCGAAATTCCTTTTTCTCAATGCCCCAAATTTAGTCAAATAATAAAGATGGTCTTTCTTTTCTCGCCATTGTCTTAAAAAATCATTTTCTAAATCATGATTCATCGTAGGACCGTAGGAATCCTACCAGGAGTCCTCGAAACCAGATTCTTACTTGTCATTCGAAAGTTTGCACTAAAATCCTTGAATAAACATTCTCATGTTCAATGCCCAGGATATCAATGAATTGATCGAAAAAGGTTATGTGCTCTGTGGCAGTTAAATCTCCTTCTCCCCTAAATTTTGCTAAATTCTTCATATCATTTTTAGGTAAATCATGAAGGATGGGAGGAAGGACCAAAGGGGAATATCTGGCAGCTACTTTGGAAAAACATATAGAGGGTGGAGGTGGTCCTTGACCACCCGCTCCTCTAGATCCAACACCACCTCTTCCAACAACATCCATTGGAAGTCTAGGGGATGAACTTCGGGAATTAAAAAGAGGGTTTTCAAAAACTTCTAGGGATCGAAGTGGTGACCTTTCAACTTCCTCAGGATTTGGTGAAGGGAAATATGGAAAATGATCATTAGGAGATGAAAAGTATAGAAGAGGAGGGAAAGGAAAATGTGGATTGTTTTCTTCAAACTTACAAGATGTATAGATAGGTGAACCAACAGGGGACGAATTGGGGTATACAATATGCTTTTCAGGGTTTTGGAGCACTTAAACCTTTACTTATGGAGAGGATGGGGTAGACAGAAAAATAACGACAATGGGTATAGAAGAGGCTCTTTTATTCATATTGTTTGGAGTATCAGAAGGATCAATATCAATCTTTATTTTGGGCACAATTACCTCTGGGTTCTTACAGTTAACATTGGGCTTGCTAGTTGAGGCTTCCACAGAGGGTGTTTGTTTAAAATTCTCTTCAGGAGTTAATTCTTCAACCAAAACCTTAGTATTGACTTGGGAAACTTTGGGTTGGTATTTTTTACCTACTGATGCGGTAGTAGACTTGAGGTATCCCTTTGATTTTAACAACCTTTCAGGATCGGATACATGTGTGCTCTGCTAATCATCTGGGTTCTTTCTGGCATTTTTTCGACCAACTCCAGTTTATCTGTGGTGGAGTTTCCAAGTGAAAGATAAAAATATCCTTGATATAGTATTCAATATTTTTTCACTATCAAAGGTAGAATCTTACCTTGTCATTTTCCTAGGGAAAAATAACTTCATTTCTCTGTCCCCGACAATGGCGCCAAAAATATGTTGTTCTTGAGATTAATTTAAGGCTCAAAGAATAATGCCAGGCATCATAAAATTTTAAGAGAGTGTGTTTTTAAAGTGATGTTTCTACCTTAGTTATATGAGAAAAGATCCTTAATGAAATTAACAGTATGGTAGCACAGAGGCCGTATTTTGTGTCTGAGTCAAAATTGTAATATTTAGTGGTGTGAGAGAAATATACAAAACTGGAAAACAAAGCAAGGAATCAATTACTGAAGAGTCTCACTTTCTCGCAGTAGAATAAAATAGATAGTGTAACCTTGAATAAAGCATAAAATACAATAACCCACACAACAAGCAGGTCTTGATTTACTCACAGTAAATGCAGAGGAAAAGTTGTTTACTTGATAAATTACTGATACAATGAGATTATAGTAGTTGTTGTACTAAATTGAAATAAAACATTTATCAAGGAATACATAAAGAAATGTTGAGAAATGGAAAACAAAAGAAACACATAACCCATATTGAACAAAACTTGGAATCTTTGTCTGCACTTGTATTAATACTCTATAAGGAGAGTTTTCTCTATTACAATCGGCAAGAAGTAGCCCTCAATAGATCTTCAATATATGCATTTATACAAAATTTTCACAACCCCCAAACGATTAGACTTCTCATAATTTAAAAATAGTAAATATTTTTGAATAAGATTACAACAAGTAAAAACTGAAAATTTCCATTAGCCTTCTCTTATGTCTCTTCATCTGCTAGCAGAGATGTTTCTTATCCTCATCCTTTAGCCTGGAGACAATTGTCGTTTGATCTTCACCTGTATGAGTAGTATGTGCATGTTTTCTTACTTTCTTCCAGATGTGATTTATTTACCATATTCGACACATTGGATGCATCTACTCACTAACTTTACCACCAACCCAGAAGGTTTAGTTGCTTCATTTGCCTCAAAAGTGTATAGTTGCTTTCTACCTGAGGAAACTTTTCCTGTATCTTTTTTTCTCCTAAATATGTGGCATGTAAGTGTAATATTGGGCTTACTATCCATTTATTTATTTGGAGAAGATCAATTTGATTCATTTTCTGGATGGTCATCAAGGCTTCTTCGTTGCTTGTCCTGGAATTATATTGGTTCTTTGTTATGTCAATTTTTCCTAGGGCTTAGGAGATAGTATTTCATCCCACATCAAGTAGCCCTTTGTCTAGTGAATATAATTCTTCTAGAAAACCTTTGTTTGCCTCTCTGGCCAATCTTTTTCTTTCTGCCAGATTTGTTTCCCAGGCCTTCAAAATTATGCCACCTCTGGTTTGCTCAGAAAGAGACAGTCAAAGAATGTATGATATATCATCTTTTGGTACCAGTAATATAGCCTCTTGAAACTTAGCTCGATCTGAGAGAGCTTCTCTTTCTTTAATATATATCTTCTTCAGGGAAAAATCTACTACTTGGTAACAATTTTGGATGGATTCTACTTTTGTAAAGAGATCCTGTTGAGATGATTTTAGCTTTTCATGTACTTCCAGTGCTTGAGCCTGGAAATTTTCCATCTCTACTATTGTACCTTTAGTCAAGTCTATCTTGACTTGCAATTGCTTGATTAATTGTTCATGTTGAGTGACCAATCCTCTGTTAGCCTGTGAATTGTGATAAAGCTCATCAAGGTTAGCTTTCAACTGTTGGATCTGATGTCTGTCACAGGCTCTGACTTGTTCAAACTATTTTTTCATCTTATTTCTCACATCCTGTTCCATTTTCATTATCTGGTCTTGCAATTTCCCTACTAACGGGTTTATCTGTTTCAATTGCTTATATATATTTTCTACTGACCATTGATCGGTCGTGGAAAAGGCACCTAATGAACCTGCCATTTCCTTAGAGAATTCTATATCATCTAGGCCCCGTCCATAATACATCATTCTTTACCTTTTGACTGTTGCACCATCTTTCTGATACATTTCTCGTTTAACTATGGCCCTCCTCTTCTTGCTAAAAAAGAAGTCTGAAGGAGGCATTTCTTCGACTGAAATCAAAGTAAGATCATCTTTAAATATGACTTCGGAATCGATATTTCTGTGACTTGACTGCAACAGTGTTAATGAAATAATGGGGTTTCCTATATTTGCAGTTAGTTGTTTCTCTGTTGTGTTGGTAAACAATTTATCTGGTGTAGACGATGATGTATATTGTCCTCGTTTCATAAAGGCTTCGAGCTGAGCCTTTTCTTATGGGCCTAGTGGATTTGATACTGATGCTTCCAATTTTTCGATTGAGACTTCAGTTTATTATGGATTTTCCTCAGTTTCCTTTCCTCCAGATCTCCCTGTCTCAAAACCAGGAGGTACAGTCTTCTGTGTAGATGAAGGGGTTATCGATTCTCCTTGTAGTACCTTAGGAAAGCTATTTCATCTATGCCTTTGGAAATTGAAGAAGCTGACCTGTTGATCTCGTGACAGAGTTTGGACTCTTTCCAGTACTTCCTCGTATGACCTGGCTCCCCTGAATATTTTATCTAGTGGGGAATTCTTGTGCACATAAGTCTTTAAATTGTATTGATCCAAATGATTTTACATGATATTTTGTGGATCGTTCCTTTTAAATTCAATGTCAACTAACATGAAATCTTCTAGAGACACAACCTCTACTTTAGAATGGTTGAATTCTAACAACGGAAAAATACCAACCTGAAGAGGGAAGGTTGGCCATACCTCTTTCTGGGCCGATTTTAATTCCTTACAGATGCCCCCTGTCATGGTCTGATAAGCCACTTCTCTGCATACCAGTTGATCTGGTAAAAACTTTGGGAGAGCATGGGGGGCGGACCAAGAACCCAAAAACCTTGATGTATGAAATGTTTTCTTCAATGTACCAGTCTACTATTTTGCCCAGGTTTTCCATGATTTTTTTTTAAATTCTGGGAGGTGGGCAATCATATAGGGTGATATGAATAGGCACTACTATGTAATGACATATTTCATAGAAGAAATAGTTGTCTTTGTCTTCCCACAACTTGGAGTGATAGAAATGGATAGGTTCAACACTGGTTGGAGTCCAGATCCAACTCATCAGAGGGAAATGAGTCATAAAGAAAATAACACCCATGATGTATGATGACATATAAAAAGAGGCAGGTTTCCCTTTGGACTTTTCCAATTGGTACTCTGTGATTTCCTTAGCCAGGTTGTCTGATAACATCTTGGCCTAGTTGAAAGAGTAGCCCTCGGCCACTTCGTGCATAATTGGTACCCATGCCAACGGGAAGTGGGTCGAGTCCTTATTCCCGAATAACCTACATAACATCATAGCCACATAAACCATATGTTCTTCTAACAATGTTGTGGCGTAAAGGTCGTGAGTGTCGGCTCTGAATTTCCAGGTTCCCCCACCAGTTCTTGATTAAATCAAGGTAGGTTTTATCATATTTCTTACATTATTTTTTATCGAACTCTATCATGAATGTAGTGTTGTAATTATATTTAAAAACGAGGGTTATTTTATACATTACTTGTATGTATTCCAGTCGAAAATACCCAACAACAACCTTTTGTGAGTTGTAAATGCTCCTGGTTGAAATGTCAACGTTTTCTAGGACCCAAGCTATCATGTCATTATATGCAACGAGTCTCATGCATGCTGCTATTTTTTGTAGCCCTGACTGATCTATATCTTTGAATTTAGTTGCATGGGTGTCACTCACTTCATCACATGAATCTGTTGGGAAATGTATAAGATCATGCTCTAGAATATTGAACACCTATGTCCAAGATTTTACAGTATCTATGGCTCTCGGTGAGTTGTCTGATAGAACATCTGTGTTTGGATTTGTGCTTTCACCAACTTCTTTAGCCATATTTCATGGTGCCATGATATTGATGAAATTGGAACTGGGTTACCTGTTACAGGGGAATGCGTGAGCTTTCTCAATTGGCTAAAACTTGTTATTTTGCGAAAATTAAAATGGAATTCAAAATCAAATATTTTTATTCACCTCAAGCATATTGATCTGAGAATACATTTACTGATGATAAATTTATTTACCTTAATGAGAAAATCTAGGTGGCAATCTGCAATCTATATTGAAATCATTGTCGTTGATTTGTGATTAATGCCATTAATATTGATGGTTCACGATTGGGGACTTGGATGAAATAGGTTTGAAAATTCCCGAATCACAAATTCACGAAAGATTAATTGCAAGATAATATTTTTTAAAACAATAATTAATCGTGTTCAACTTTAAGTGTTTTCAGGTATTCGAACTTCAAGATTTTTAACAGTAGCTCGAGATAGAATCCCTGAAACGCGAAACCGTGAAATGATTAATTATTGGATAATCGTTTTTTAGCTTTAATTAACCCCGTTTAAGTTTGAAGTGTTTCAGAAGTTTAGACTTTGAAGACTTCAAGATGTGTTGGATGATAAATGTTCGAACTTCCGAAGTGTGAAGTTATTAACTGTCTTTTAACCGAGATTAACATAACTGATTAAGATTTAATATTTTGGGATTTTGTTGCTTCATGGATTTGCAATTTAGCTCATCATTATATTTCCTAAGGGCCATTACCCGTAGTGATGTGTCGAGGGTGACGACATTTTAGATGACGTTTCGAGACCAGGGGGTCCCACTTGTTACTTAGATTCGTACGAATCTCCAGAGGAAAAATGTAGAAAATGGATGCCACATGTCAACCTAGGGAATATTCTAAAGATACATGTGTGTTATGCCTTGTGTCCTTCAAAATTTTATGAAATATTGATAATGAATTCTTTCGGGTTTCGAGGTTTTAAAAGTTATGACTTGTCGAAATGTCCGAAGTGCGAAACTCTGAAGCGACCTTTTAGTGATTTGGCTATTTAATAATTAGGTGGCTCCACCACTCTAAAGAGCTTAGGATTGTCAAATCAACTGAGGAACTCCATCAATGATGAATATTTCATGTGCCTTATTACGATTTAACCAGAGATGTTTTGTTAAGAACCAAATATCAATATAGCATAGAAAAACCTCAGAATAAGTACTCAACGCCTTGAAAAAGAGAGAATTTCAGATAATAAGCCTCTTCGAGGGGGAAACCTCCTTTTACCCCACATAAATTTTCAAGTACAAGATGATTCCAAATGAAAATGCCTCCTTGGTATATATAGGAGACTAGGAGGTATAATTACAACTAATGGAATAAAGCTGACATAAATAAAATAACATTATTAATCTAATATGCCCCAATTAAGGGGTAATGAGCCAATATTAGGGCTTAACATGCCCCTCCCCTTGAGACAAGTGTTGTCTACAACGCTTGAGTAACTCTGGATTCTTCTGTATAAAAGACTCATCTTCCCATGTGGAATCTTCAGCCGGTAGTTTCCTCCATTTAATGAGATACTTTGAAATGGATTTATTCCTCAGCTGGAGAATTCTTGTGTCAGTGATGGATTCAGCCTCCAATATGATTTGTCCTTCCTCGTAAAGTTCTAGTAATATAGTTTGAACTGGGATCTTGTCACCTGTAACCTTCTTTAAGCATGAAACATGGAAAACTAGGTGTACTCGTGAAGATACAGGAAACTCCAATTTGTATGCCATAGTACCAATCTTTTGCTGCACCTTATAAGGGCCATGGTACTTTGGTGATAATTTATTATCCTTCTTGGCTTGCTTGAGGAACATCTATTTGTATGGTTGTAGTCTTAAAAACACCCAATCCCCTACTTCAAAACTTCTTTCACTACGATGTTGATCTGCTTGTTGTTTCATGTGATTTTGTGCCATGGTCAGGTTGTCCTTTAAGATTTGGAGAACTTGTTGT